>CAUYQG010023612.1:0-32947 GCA_963574415.1 Tarsius wallacei | reverse complement strand
ACATGCAGAAGTAGATTTGTGATACAGGAGTAACTTAGTGGTATAACTGTTACACTAGTCAGAGTCTGCTGACCTGGTAGTACACTGGGAATATCTATTTTTTTTTTCTTTTTGAGTTGGAGTCTCACTCCGTCGCCCAGACTGGAGTGCAGTGGCCGCTCCCGGCCACCGCAGCCTCGACCTGCTGGGCTCCGGCAATCCTTCCGCCTCAGCCTTCCGAGTAGCCGGAACTACAGGCGCGCTACCACGCCCGGCTGATTTTTTTGATTTATTGTAGAGATGAGGTCTCGCCTGCCCAGGTGGGTCTCGAACCCGCGGGCTCAGGCAATCCACTCACCTCAGCCTCCCAAAGGCGCGGGATTATAGGCTGAGCCACCGAGCCCGGCTGGGAATATCTATTTAAAACAGCAGAAGCACTAGCTCAAAGGCAAACCCTCCTTGTGTAGAGTCATATCCTTCAGAATGCAGTATACTCAGTAAATCAGAAACTTCTATCTGATGTTGATTTCCCAATTAATATATATATGTATACATACATCTGGGAGTCAAGATATTTAGAGTTTTCCATAAACTACAGTCAAAGAGAGATATATATTCTACCATTATATAAATTACAGGATAAATAAATATCAGGAAAAAAAGCAATTGCTACTATTATGTCATTTATCATGAGGCAAAATTTGAAAACTATGGATGGTATTTCTCAAATATCCTACAAATGGTTTTATTTACATATTATTTCTTTATTTATTTATTCTTATTTTAAAGGCGTGGGGTACAATTCAGGGTTAGGTGTGCAAATGTTCATTATGCAGGTACCCTTGTTGATAAAGTGTCCCCCCCACCACAGGTTTCATCAACTGCCAATCCCTCCCCTCCTGCCCTGGCAGTTTCCCACTACTACCAGTCCCTTTCTTATAGTATTAAGATAATTGTTCAGGGTCCGCTTATGAGTGAGAACATATGGTACTCTGTTCTTTGTTTCTGTGATAGATCACTGAGTATGCTAGTTTCTAATCCATCCAAGTTGCTGTGAAGTCTATATATTTGTCATTCTTTATGGCTTCATAATATTCCATTGTGTATATGTACCACAAATTTGTATCCAGTCCAGCTTTGATGGGCAGCATGGTTGGTTCCATGTTTTTGCTACTGTGAATAGAGCTGCAACAAACATGCATGTGCAGGTATCTTTTTGGTAGAATGACTTGAGTTCCTCTGGGTATATTACCAATAGGGGGATTGATGGGTCATATGGAAGGGCAATTTCTAGTTTCTTCAGAATTGCCACACTGTCTTCCAAAGATGGTACACCAGCAGTGAAGAAGCATTCCCTTTTCTCCACATCCTTGACAGCATCTGTTTGTTTGTTTGTTTGTTTTAGTAATCATGGCCATTTTTATTGGGATTAGGTGATATCTCAATGTGGTTTTGATTTGCATTACTCTGATGATTAATGAGACTGAGCACTTTTTTTGTGTCTTGTGGCTTCCTGCATTTTCTAAGATTCTTATAGTTTGAGGTTTTACGTTTAGGTCTTTGATCCATTTAGAGTTAACTTTTGTGTATGTTGATAGGTAGGGGGTATTGTTTCAATCTTCTGCATGTGGTCACCCAGGTTTCCCAGCACCATTTACTGAACAGGTTCTCCTTTCCCTGGTGGTTGTTGGTGGAGGCTTTGTCAAAGATGAGTTGTTTGAGAAGTTGAGACTTTGCCTCCAGTACCTCTATCCTGTTCCATTGATCCATATGCATGTTCTTGTACCAATAGCAGGCTATTTAGATTATTATAACTTTATAGTAAAGTTTGAAGTCTGGATGTGTGATACCTCCTGCTTTGTTTCTTTTGCTAGAGATTGTTTTGACTGTTCATGTTTGTTTATGTTTCTATATGAATTTATCATCACTTTCAGGTTTGAGAAGAACGATGTTGGTGATATAATGGGTATTGCATTGACTCTGTAGATTGTCTTTGGTAGGATGGACATCTTAACAATGTTGATTCTTCCTATCCATAAGCATGGAATATTTTTTCATTTCTTTATGTCTTCTTGGATTTCTTTGAGCAGTCTTTTGTAGTTCTCATTGTAAAGTTCTTTCACTTTCCTAGTTAGGAAGATACTGAGGTATTTCTTTCTTTTTTTTTTTCCCCCTTTTCTTTTTGTGACTATTGTGTATAAGACTGTGTTTTTTATTTGATTCTCTGCCTGCTTGTTGTTGGTGTATAAGAATGCTGTCTTTTGCACATTTATTTTGTACCCTGAGACTTTGCCAAAGTCTTTTATCAGTATAAGCAGGTTTTTGATCTTTTCACTTGGATTTTTGAGATATAAGATCATATTGTCACCAAAGAGGGATATCTTAACTTCCTCTTTTCCTATTTGGATACCACTGATGTCCTTTTCTTATCTAATTGCTCTAATTAAGACTTTGAACACAATGTTGAACATGAGGGGTGAGAGTGGACAGCCTTGTCCTGTTTCCATTTTCAGGAGAAACATTTCCAGTTTCTGTCCATTTAGCAATATGCTAGCTGTGGGCTTATCATAGATGGAATTTACTATTCTGAGGTATGTTCCTTCTATACCTAGGTGTTGGAGGGTTTTTATCAAGAAGGGATGCTAGATTTTATCAAAAGTTTTTTCTGCATCTAACGATATAATCATGTGGTTCTTGTTTGTACATCTGTTGTTGCATTTAATTACATTTATGGTCTTGCAGATGTTGAACCAGCCCTACATTCTGGGGATGAAGTCTACTTGATCATGGTGGATGATTTTTGAGATGTGTTTTGGGGTTTGATTTCCTAGAACCTTGTTGAGGATTTTTGCATCAATGTTCATAAAGGATATTGGCCTGCAGTTCTCTTTTTTGTTGTTGTTGTTGGATCTTTACCCGGTTTGGGTATCAGTGTGATGTTAGCTTTGCAAAATGATTTGGGGAGAATTCCATCTTTCTTAATTCCCTGAATATTTTCAATAGGATTGATATCAACTCCTTCTTGTATGTGTTGTAGAATTCTTCTGGAAAACTGTGCCATCCAAGGCTTTTTCCTGTAGGTAGTTTTCTTATGACAGAGTCAATTTCCTGCGTTGTTTTTGGTCTATTTAGTGTCTCAATGTCTTCTTGTTTCAACCTGGGAAGGTTGTGTGATATCAGAAAGTCCTCCATTACATTTAGGTTATCAAGATTATTTCCAAGAGGCATGCATAGTAATCACTGATGATCTTTTATATTTCTTTGTGGTCAGTTGTGATTTGATCTTCTGCATTTCTGATTGTATTTATTTGGGCCTTTTCTCTTTTTCTTGGTCATTTTGGCTAAGGGCCCATCAATCTTTTAAATTCTTTCAATGAACCAGCTTTTTGTTTTGTTGATGTTGTCTATGATATTTTTGTCTTCCATGTCTCATATTTGGGCTCTTGTTTTGTTGATCTCAATTCTTCTGCTAAAGTTAGGGTTTTGGAGGTCTTCTCTTTCCAGCTCCCTTAGGTGATTTGTTAGGCTCTCTACTTGTGATCTTTCCATTTTCTTGATGTGTGCTTGTAGAGATATAAATTCTCCTCTTTACAACTGATTTCACAGCATCCCCTAGGTTTTGGTAAGATGTTTCTTATTTTCATTTGTTTCCAGGAATCTTTTAATTTTTGTTTTGATTTCAGTGTTGACCCAGTAGTTGTTCAGCATCATGCTGTTTAGTGTCCATGTCTTTGTGGGCTTTGGGGGAATTTTGTTGGTGTTTGTATTTATTTTTATTCCACTGTGGTCTGAGAAGGTGCATGGCAATATTTCAGCCTTATGGAATTTGTTTATGCTTGATTTATGGTTGAGTATGTGATCAATCTTGAAGTAAGTGCCATGTGGTGTTGAGTAGAATATATATTCTGTGGTTGTTGGGTGGAATATTCTTTAGATATCTATTAAGTCGATTTGGTCGTGTGTCTAGTTTAGGTTCTAAATCTCCTTGTTGATTTTTTGCCTTAATGATCTATCTAGGGCTGTTATTGGGGGTATTCACATCCCCTGGTATAGTTGTGTTAAAGTCAATATCTTTTTTTAGTTTACTTAGTAGTTACTTTATAAATGCTGGTTCTCCTGTGTTGGGTGCATAAATGTTTGGAATGGATAGTTCTTGTTGATGGATTGAACCTTTTAACATTATGTAGTGTCTTTTCATATCTTTTTAAATTTTTGTAGCTTAAAAGTTGCTTTGTCTGATATTAAGATCATGACTCCTGCCTTCTTTTGTGATCCATTTGCCTGGAAACTTGTTTTCAACCCTTTAACTTTGAGTCTGTGTGTGTCCCTCGTGGCCAGATGAGTTTCCTGGATGCAGCAAATAATTGGGTCATGGTTTCTTATCCAGTTTGCCATTCTGTGTCTTTTCAGTGGTACATTTAGTCCATTCACAATTAGGCTGATTATTTAAATGCGATTGTTTATCCCTGTTATGAGGTTCTTATAAAGTTTTTTCTTTGTTTACTTATTTTATTTTAGCTTTGGGGTTGGTATATGTGTGTCTTTTCAAGTTTGTTGTTGCAATGTATTCTCTGTTGATTCTTGCTCTGTTTTTCTCCAGGGAAGTGTGTGGTCATTCTTTTTATTTTCTTTCTTCTATGCTTAACACTTTTTTAAGTGTATCCCATAGAGCTGGTCTGGAAGCTGCATAATCTCTTAAGGATTGGAAGTCTGGGGAGGATTTTAATTCTCTATCACTGATGAAGCTGATGTTGCCTGGGTAGGAAATTCTTGGATGAAATTATTTATCTTTTAGGACTTTGAATATAGGACTCCTGCCTCTTCTTGTTTTTAGTGTTTCTGCTGATAGGTCTGCTGCTATTCTGATTGGTTTTCCCCAGTAGGTAGTCTGACCTTTCTCTCTTGCTACCTTTAGGAATTTTTCTTTTGTGCCTACTTTGTGTAGGTGAACTACTATGTAGGAGTTGGTCTTTCATTTGATGTCTTGTAGGGGTTCTCTGTATCTCTTATGTTTGATTGGTCACATCTCTGGTGAGATGGGGAAAGTTTTCTTGGATAACGCCCTGGAATACTTGTTCCAAGGTGTTCTCCATTTCCCTTTCTTCTTCTGGGATACCAATCAGGTGTAAGTTAGGCCTCTTAATAAAATTTCACATCTCTTGAAGGCTTTGTTCTTTCTTTCTGAGTTTTTGTTCTATGTTTTTTATAGACTGGGTTAATTCCATGTCCTGGTCTCCATGTTCTGAGATACTTTCTTCTGCTAGATTAATTCTGTCTCCCATGCTTGTCATCTAGTTATTTAATTCCTGGTTGAAAATTTGTATGGCCAAAATCTCTGTACCAGTTCTTTCAGTGTTGCTTCTTTTCTTTCTTTAGTTTTATTCGCTCTTTCCATCCATCCCATAATCCCTGTCATATTCTGGTGCCAGTCCTTGGTGACTTCCATTGTTTGGGCTCCAAAGTATGCTTTTTCATGAGTTTTTCTTTGTTACACTGTGGTCTTTCATTGGTTTTCCTCATTTGTGACATATCTCTTGCTTTTGTCTTTATTTCTGTTATTCAGTGGCAGTGGGAGAGGCTTTCACTTCTGATATTTGCTCAACCATCTGTTTTTCCCTGATCTGGACTCTGATTTTGTTCTATTTTGAAGCAGGACTGTGAGCGGGAAGCTTTGCTGTCCCTTTTAGTTTTGAAAGTCAAATAAGGTAAGGGATGAGGAGCTAGGATTCAGAAAGTACTTGCAAATCACAATGTTCACTGTTTGTGGCATGTGTTCCCTGGGACCCCCTCCCCACCACCACCCTATGTGATGATGCAGTGGGCATGTGTGTGTACCCCCTGAGTTCAATATATAGTAACAGCAATGAGGAGAACTGAGAAACATAAAATAAAATAATATGTAAAATGAGTTTATAAAAAGAAAAAAAACACAGAACAATGACAGCAGAAGCCAAAGCAGAAAACAATTGAACACACCACACACAGACATACACACACACACCCCCCACAAACAAACTGGTATAACAACAAAATGAAACAAAACAAACAAACAAACAAAAAAACAGGAAAACTAAACACACACACATGCCTAGCACAAAATGAATAGAGAGGAAAAAGAGAAAGACCTGAAAAAACAAACAAAAAAAACTAAGGGGAGGAAAAAAAGGAATTCAGATTGAAGCCTCACACATATATTCACAAACTCCTTAACCTGAAAAAAAGGAGAACAAAAGAGCAAAAACAAATCAACAACAACAAAAAAAACCCTGAAACTCATTCATATATACATATAAACAGAAGGCAAGAAACAAAAGAAGAAAGAAAAAGAAAAGGAAAAACAAGATAATGCAGATCACACCCTCACAGACACATTCATGCCCAAAGGAAAAATATTTTAAAAATAGAAGCACTAAAAAGCAGGTAAAAATTTTAAAAATTAAAAAAAATAAATGAAATATGTAAAAAAAAGAAAAAATACTCTGCCCTCTTGTGGCAGGTTCTGTAATGGTTCCTCTTATCTGATTCTCTGCTGTCTCCCGCAGAGCAATCACCACTTTCACTCTCTCAGTGTCTGGAGCAGGGAAGGAATGGGAAGTGAGAATGGGTGGGGCTACAGTTCTTCACTCCCACTTTCCTATGGTTGGGGGATCCCCTCCAGTGGGGAAGTGCAAGATTGTTTCTTCCCCAGGTATGTACTCACCGGGGGGTGCCCCATCTAAGCCTATCCTGGAATGGAGTTCTCCTATTCTGGTTGATGTCCAGGCTCCGCCTGGGTTTGTCTCTCTCAGTCGTGGCCCAGCTGTGTGGGTCTGATGTTCAGAGGGTTTCTTGGAAGGAGGCGGATTGGATCAGCCCTGGACTTACCACTGATCTCTTTGGAGTTTTCTTCATCCTTTTCTGATCACACCCTTTGTCCTTCTGCTGGATCAGGGTTGGGGGTGTGGCACCTTGGACTCAGCACTGGTCAAGTCCATCTGAAGTTTGTGCTTTCAGGATATTCCCTCTGGGTCATGATCAACCCCTGAGTAGCTGATCCACCGTCACAGAGATAGGGTCTATTTCTCTGTGGTGACAAGTCAGAGCACTTTCCTGCCCCATTTTCAAGTTGGTGGTGGGGTACCTCTTTCATCTTCTCCTGCAGAACTCTGCCTCTGGGCTCTCTCCACAGTCCTTGCTGTCAGTGTCTGGCCAGACACTGCAGTAGTGAGGCAGGACCTGGAGCCAGTAGTCTCTCCCTGATGCTTCATCACTGGAAAACTTTTGTCTATTAAAAAAAAATGGTGCTCGGCATCTGCAACCCAGCACTAGGGACCAAACAGAGCTGCTACAGCATTCAATGCTTCACCAGGAGGGCCCTGGCCACTTACTCATGAGTCCCCACTTAGTCAGTCTCTCCCAGCATCTTCTCCCAGGAAGGGTTTTATTGATTAAAGAATGACTCTTGACTTCTGCATCCCGGAAATTGCTAGGGTACAAGCCCATCAGCTGCAGCACCTGCCACTTTACCAGGAGAGCCCTGACCACCAGCTCCCTAGCCCTCCCTCAATCAGTCACTTACAGGCCCACTCACTCACCAGCATGTACACAAAATTTTCCATACACTCACTCACTCACACCGGGACCCTCATAATCAGACTGGCTCAGCTACCTTCTTCCCGACACCACAAACTCTTAAATATGAAAACCTTGTGCCCACAATTTGCGTTGAGGTCATGATAAAGTTGCATAATGTAGGAAGTATGAGCAGAACAGTGATGGGTTCAAATATAAATATTATATAGATTACAAAAGCGTAGTTCATGATTTCTTGTTTGACATTTTATTTAGCTGTTTCTCAACAGTGCAAATATTTAGGTTACCCAAAATTCTAAATTTATAAATTAAAGCTGGTATGTTTTAAACATCTACTATATTTTCAGCATTATATAAAAATAATTGATACATGACCCGTGGCCAAGAACTAATTTTATACTGATCCTATAGTAATCTTCAAATAGTGTTAATAGTATATGTTCTATTTGTTGACTACTTCAGAGGACAGAAAAATCATTAAAAATTAGAGAATGATTTTCCTTGGGCCTAGGAGAGGAAATGTGACTTAAGTTTAAGATTAAAATCATCCTTAAAATGACTAAATAGTATTCTCTAACTTCCTAAGTTTCAGTTCACTTGGCTTCCCAAAGTCTTTAGGTGGTCTGAAATGTAAACTTTTGTTTTTGATTCATTCATTAGTTCTTTTGCCTCTAACGAACAAAAGAAAAAGAATCAGCTTACCAGTGTTTGCTCTTTCTTGTTTCAACAGATTACTGCCTAGCATTTTTTCCCCAAAGATTTATTCCATTTATTTTGCAGTTATTTGTTCACAATAAATCATTCATAAGAACCACTTTATTTCTTTTTTAGGCAATAAGAAGGAAATTTTGCTACAGAAGTCAAAATTTTCTTGATTCTTTAAATTCAAATGATAGACCTGGTAGGTGCCTCTATCACTGAATCATTGGTTTAGAAAGGAAATTTTCCTTGGTATGATGCTAAGCACTGAAATAAAGTCTTCTTACAGGGTTGCCATGGTAGCATGCATGCATCACCTGCCCTGCTCACATTTAAAATGTGTTCCCTGATACCTTCCATATGTATATTTGTTTTTTAAATTTTATGTAATCTGTGCTCATTTTGGTAAGATTTATGAAGTTCAGATACAACCAACTTTAATTACTAAATTAACTGAGATACAAACATGTATACGTGAATCTATTAAGTTCACACAAACAAGAGTGGAAAAAAAGGCGATTGATAGCAGCTTAGCATCAGGCAAAATTTTAAAACTAGGCATGTTCATCATTTTAATTTAGTCCTTTTATGGCAAACTTATCCACATAAAGTTAGTAGAAACAGTGAGTTTTGCTGGAAGATCATGCCTACAAATGAGTCAAGGCAATCACGTTACCGCTACAGCTGTGCCTGCTTCAATCACCACTTCTACTGTGAATACACAGTTTAATAAATTATTAGGATGTGTGATATACTGTGGCAAGCACTTAACATATCTGTTCTTTTTTATCATTAAAATCACCCTCAATTTGGCAATATTCAAATTATCATCAACTCAGAAAAAAGGGAAAAAAATGAGGCTTAAATATTTAAGTTTCTACCCAATGTCACGTTGGGTTCTGGAATTCAAAAGAAGCCTAATTCCAATAAGTGGATTTTCCACTTTGTACTACTCCGCCTATTCATACATTCTTATGGAAATTCATTAGAAAACAAAATGCAAGAAATGAGTTAGGTAACAGGAAGTGCAAACCCTTGAGAGATGGTTTTACAAAAAAGAGAGCAAAAGAAAATGTATGTCCAGTTTTACATGCTGTGCCTTGAGTATTTCACTAGGTTTTATTTCTGGTTAGCAAATTATAAGCATTGTGATACAAAATTATAGAGGAGGAATAAAATTGCATACAAGAAACTTTGTCAGTGTCTCCTTGAAAAAAAAGTATACTTATGTTCAGCATTCAAAACGTGTTTGTGTCATAAAACCATTTTGTTTCTGAACCTCATTCTGCCACACTCTGACCCTTCCTTTCCCCAAAGACTTTTTGTCCTGCTTCATTTCTTTCTGAAAGATTTATCACCTTCTAACATACATATTTCCTGCAGCAGATACTGCAGTGTTCTATCCAATCCTTCTTCAGGGCAAATATATCCCTTGGCTGCTAGGAAATTTGGCTTCTGATAAATTATAGCTTCAAATGTCAATTGGAATTGCTTTGGCCAAAGGAATCTAGGTAGTCCAAACTCACATTCCCACGCAGCAGTCAACCAGGGTTCAGTGATGCAGGAATTTGAAACAGCAGCTTTGTCTCCACTAGGGACAGCTGAGGACACAGTCTTAATTCCAAAGTACCCGGCGTGATTGGCTGAAGCCTCACATTCAATTCCATCATTAGTCAGTGTCTTGTTCATTCCAATCTAGCTTCCACTTCCTCAAAGGTTATCTCTCCAGAGGGCATCCCAGGAAAATTCTGCACGCAATACTTCATCTCAGAGTAGGAGTTTCTCAAATTATTGTAGGTATGGAGCATAAAAAAAATTAGTTTTTTTTTTCAGAAAGTGCAAATGATCAATTTTTATTCCTAACTCGTGTCTGTTATCTTTAGTCTCAGAGCAGAACATGCATCTCTAATTTTCCCTCTCTTCACTAGGTTTGATACCAATGATGCATGTCACAATACTAAGAATGAGTTTAAATTGTGTTTTCTCAAATTCATTTAAATCTTTGACCCTTTGGTTCTTACATTCTAGAATTTGTTCCTAGTTTTAACATTCTTCTTCTAATTCACATTAAAATACACATGACTGGTTGTCTAATATTTCAGATAGAATCACACACAATAAGAAAATAGGGCTGTCCATCAATGAATGAATGAGTAAGAAAAAAAAGTGGCATATATGCATAATGGAATATTATTTAGCTATGCAAAAGAATGAAATCCTTCTTTTCACAAATGGCTCCTACCATTTGTGAAAGCACGAATGAACCTGTAGGACATTATGTTAAGTGAAATAACCTAGGCACAGAAAGAAAAATACTGCATGGTCTCATTCCTTTGTAGAATCTAAAGAAGTGAATTTCATAGAAATGGCAAGTAGTATGGTTGTTCCAGAGCTGGGGTGGTTGAGCTGACAGTGGAGTTGGGAAGACATTGATAGAATACAAACATTTCAGTTCAGGAGAATAAGTTCAAAAGCCCTATTGTAAAACATGGTGGCTGTAGTTAATAATATATTTGTATTTTTAAAATTTGAGGAAATATAGCAATGAAAGGGACAATATAAATGAATAAATATGTAAAAATTATTTTAATATTTCATCCAAAATTCTTTTGAGCTCTGCATTTTCATGTGCCCTAGTGTTCTAATGTATCTTCCATCTCTGGTAGCTTTCGTGTTAAGTTCTCATTATTTAATGTTCTTAAGAGGATAAGATACTCAATTATCCTAGAATTCCATCTATCCTGCTATAAACAACCAATTAACTGTACCAGCAAATGTAACCAAATTGTAAATTTTACCCCAAAAGCTCAAGTAAAACAATTATCCAGGCTAAATCATGCCATGTTTGATTTATTGTTCTGTATTAACTGCATGATAACCAAAGAAAGGAAACTTAGAAAGATGTACTTAAGGGGATTTTTTGTAGATAGGACACAAGACACTTTAAAAATATGTGACATATTTTTTACAAAATATCAGCCGGTTTTAATTGAGGTTTTTTCCTTGGATTTGATCTGAACATGGCCAAAAATATATTTTGCATGAACCCTTCCCTCAAACCTAAAGAATTAAGATAAATTTATCGGCTGCAGATTTATTTTGGGGACAGGATAATTCTAGATGTACAATTAAAATCTTCATTTAGGCAGGAGAAGCATACAACTAGAAGAATATTCTGTCACATTCTCACTTTTTTTTTCTTTTTTAAAGGTTTTTATTATAAAGATGTGGGGAATAATTCAGATTTAAGTATACAAGTGGTCATCGTACAGGTTGTTTGGGTGTCCCATCAGTCCTCCCTTCACCTGGTTTGAGATCAGGCATTCTTATTGATGTTAATTTGTCCCCTATCCCTCCCATGGCTGTGCCCTGCTATTGCCAATCCATCTCTTATAGTATTATGGTAAATGTTGAGGGTATGCTTATGACTGAGAACATGTGGTGCTTGGTTCTTTGTTTCTTTGATAGATCACTGAGTATGATAGACTCTAAATCCATCAAACTTGCTGCAAAGTTCATAAATTTGTCCTTTATAAGGCTGCATAATATTCCATCATATGTATGTATCACATTTTTTTATCCAGTCCAGTTTTGATGGACAGCATGATTGGTTCAATTTTTGTGCTATTGTGAATAGTGCTGCAATAAATATGCATGTGCAGGTATCTTTTTAATAGAGTGGTTTAAGTTTTTCTGGGTATAGTACCAGCAGGGGGATTGCTGGGTCATATGAAAGGTCAATTTCTACTTCTTTTAGGAATCACCACACTTTTCCATAGAGGTTGAACAAGTTTGCATTCCCACCAACAGTGTAGAAGTGTTCCCCTTTCTTCACATATATGCCAGCATCTGTTGTTTTTTGTTGTATTAATAATGGCCATTCTTACTGGAGTTAGATGGTGTCTCAATGTGGTTTTGATTTGTATTTCTATGATTATTAGTGAGGCTGAATACTCTTTCATGGTCTGTTGGCTGCTTGAATGTCTTCTTTTGAGAAGCGTCTATTCATGTCTTTGGCCCACTTTTTTATGGGGCTGTTTCTTTTTCTTACTTTCAGCACATTTGAGTTCCTTGTAGATGCTGGATGTTAGGCCTTTGTCAGATACTCAGTTGGCAAATATTTTTCTCATTCTGTGGGCTGTCTCTCCACTCTATTGATGGTTTATTTTTCTTTGCAGAAGTTTTACAGTATGATGAGGTCCCACTTGTCAATCTTATGTCTTATGGCATGAATTTGTGGGGTTTTGATCAGGAATTGTTTGCGTATTCTGATTTCCATAAGGGTGATCCTGCATTTTCTAAGATCCTTATAGTATAAAGTTTTATATTTAGGCCTTTGGTCTATTTGGAGTTGATTTCTGTATGTAGAGATAGGTAGGGGTTCTATTTCATTCTTCTACACTTGGGTAGCCAGTTTTCCCAGCACCATTTACTGAATAGGTTCTCTTTTCCTTAGTGGTTGTTATTGGAGCCTTTGTTAAAGATGAGTTGGTTGAGAAATTGAAATGTTGCCTCCAGAATTTCTATCTTATTCCATTTGTCAATATGCTTGTTTTTATACCAATACCAGGTTGTTTTGACTATTGTAGCCTTATAATAAAGTTTAAAGTCTGAATGTGTGATATCTCCTGCTTCCTTTTGCTGAGGGTTGTTTTGGCTATTCTTGGTCATTTATGTTTCCATATTAATTTCTGTATTATTGTTTCCAGTTCTGAGAAAAATAGTGCTGGTAATTTAAAGAATATAGTGTTGAATCTGTAGATTTCCTTGGTAGGATGGACAGCTTAACAATTTTGATTCTTCTAATTCATGAACATGGAATATTTTTTCCATTTGTTTGTATCATCTTTGAATTCTTTGACCAGTGTTTTGTTTTTTTCATTGCAAAATTTTTCATTTCCATACTTCTATGGTTAGGAACTTGCCAAGCTTTATCTTTTTTTCTTCTTTTTTGTGGGTATTGTGAATGGGATTGTGCTTTTTATTTGTTTCTCTGCCTGTTTTTTGTTGGTGTATAAGAATACAACTCTCTTTGTATGTTTATTTTGTACCCTGAAACTTTGCCAAAGTTTGTTGTTGTTGTTGTTGTTGTTGTTGTTGTTTATCAGTGCAAGGAGGTTTTTGACAGATTCTTTTGAATTTTCAAGGTATAGCATTATATCATCAGGAAAGAGGGATAATTCGATTTCTTCTTTTCCTACTTGGATAGTCCTGATTTCCTTCTTTTGTCTGAAAGCTTTAGCTAGTATTTCCAACACTATGTTGAATGGGAGGGTGGGGAGGGGAGAGAGGGCAACTTTTTCTTTTCCGGATTTCAGGGGACGTGCTTCCAATCTCTGTTCATTTAACAATATGTTGGCCGTGGGTTTATTATAGATGACTCTTACTAGTTTGAGGTATGTTTCCTCTATTCCTAGATGCTCAAGTGTTTTTAACAAGAAGGTATGCTGGATTTTATCAAAATCTTTTCCTGCCTCTAATGATATAATCATGTGGTTCTTGTTTTTACATCTGTTGACATATTTAATTACACTTATGGTCTTGCAAACATTAAACCAGCCATACATCCCAGGATGAAGCCTTCTTTGTCATGTTAGATGATTTTTGAGATGTGTTGTTGGATCCAATTTGCTAGAATTTCGCTGATCATATTTGCATCTGTGTTCACTAGGGATATTGGCCTGTAGTTCTCTTTCTTAGTTGGATCTTTACCCAGTTTGGGTATCAATGTGATATTAGCTTCCTAAAATGATTTGGGGATCATTTCATCTTTCTTGATTTCCTGGAATACTTTCAATAGGATTGGTATCAGCTTCTCTATGTATCTTTTATAAAATTCCACTGGAAATTCTTATGGTTCAGGCCTTTTTTTTTTTTTTTTTTTTTTTAGGTAGTTTTTTTTATGACAGATTCAATTTCCTGAGTTGTTATTGGTCTATTTATGATCTCAGTCTCTTATTGTTTCAAACTTGGGAGGTCATGTGATGTCATAAAGTCCTCCATTTCATTTTGGCTATCAATTTTCTTTCCATACTGGTGTGCATAGTTATCTCTGATAACTGCTTGCATTTCTTCAGAGTCAGTTGTGACTTGATGTTTGCGTTTCTGATTATGTTTATTTGGGCTTTTTCTCTCTTTTACTTAATCATTCAGGTTAGGGGTTCATCAATCCTGTTTATCCTTTCAAAGAGCCAGCTGTTTCATTTGTTTTTTTCTATGGTATTTTTGTCTTCTGTGTCCCTGCTTCTTTGTTGAGCTTCTACTTTGTGATCTGGATTCTGCTGCTAAAGTTGGGGTTTTGGTGGTCTTGCCTTTCCAGGTCTCTTAGGTGATTTGTAAAACTGTTAACTTGTTCTCTTTCTATTTTCTTGATGTGTGTTTATAGAGATGTAAATTCCCCTCTCAGTTCTCATTTCATGGCATCCCAGAGGTTTTGGTAAGATGTTTCTTTGCTTTCATTTGTTTCCAGGAATCTTTTAATTTCTGCTTTGAATTCTGTGTTGACCCAGGAGTTGTTTAGCATCATGTTTAGTGTTTGTATCTTTGTGGGTTTGGGGAAAATTTTGCTGGTGGTGATACTTATTTTTATTCCACTGTGGTCTGAGAAGGTGCATGGCAGTATTTCAATCTTGTGAAATTTGTTTATACTTGATTTATGGCCAAGCACATGGTCAGTCTTGGAGTATATTCCATGTGGTGAAGAGTCTCCAGCTATGATAGTATTAGAGTCAATGTCATTTTTTAGTATACGTAATAGCAACTTTATAAACTCTAGTACTCCTGTGTTGGATGCACATATGTTTAGAATGGATAGAATCTTTATCATTATATAATGTCCTTCTTTATCTTTTTTTGTTTTTTGATAGCTTCAAGTTTGTTTTGTCTGACATTAAGATCAGGACTCCTGACTCCTGCCTTCTCTTAGTCATTCACATGGAAATTTGTTTTCCATGTTCTAATTTTGAGTCTGTGGGCTTCCTTTGAGGTGAGATGAGTTTCCTAAAGAAAGAAAATTACTGGGTCATGTGTGTTAATACAGTTTGCTAGTCTATGTCTTTTTAGTGGCGCATTTAGTCTATTCACATTCAAACTGATTATTAAAATGTGAGAGTTTGTCCCTGTCATAATGGTCTTATAAGGCTATTTTGTTTTTGTTTAGCTTTTTTGTTCATCTATGTGTGTCTTTTCATTTTTACAGGTATGCTGTGTATTCTGCTGCTTCTGTGTTTGCTTGTGATCTTGTGAAGTGTATGTTTTTTCTTTTGTTTTTTCTGTGCACGGCACCATTTTAAGTGTCCCTCTAGAGCTTGGTCTCTTCAGAAAGTGAAACCTAACTCCATGTCTGCCTGATGGTGGAATTCAACTGACTTTCTACAGTCTTCTCTTACCCTTCCAGAAGTTTTTCATGAAAACCTGTTGTGTCATCTTGCAATCTTTGGTTTCTACTGTTCCAGAATATCACTGACTTTTGCAGGTTTTTTCAGACTTTTTCCAATGTATCTTCTTGTTAAAACATTTCTGGGTCAATATAGTGTTGTACAGGGGATGAATGAGAGATCAGAGTCCTCACAATGTCTTATTTCCATAAGTCTTTTTGCAAGGCTGCATCATCTGTGCTGCAAGAGTCACAGATACTGATGATGATAACTCACTGTTATTTTGTTTAATAAGGTACCCTTTGCTCAATATTGTCAATTTAACAATCACCCCTAAACCTTTAAATTTTTTGCTAAGTGAGATATAGTGATAGGAACAGGAAGTCTCATAGATACTTCTTCACAAGGTCTTTTTTCTTTTCTATATCAGAGTGATCTCTCTCTCTCTCTCTCTCTATCTCTCTCTCTCTCTCACTTTTTTTACTCTCTCTCTTCTTCTCTCTTTTTTCCTATGATTTTTACATTGTAGTTCTCAGCCATACCTTCTTATTGATAATTATTGATAATATGACAAGGGCCCAAACTGATCTTTAGAACTTCTGCCATCTTTGCAGAGGCAGTTTTTCATATCAGTAAAACCCAATCTGATGGTTCTGTTTCAGTTTCTGGTGGAAAATTTTAGGTTTTTGTGCTCCATACTATAAGTTGATCCAATGGGTCTGGAGGAGACTTTAATTGTATCAAAGAACTATGAGGGGGGAGAAAAAGAAAGAGGGAGTCTCAAAATGGACTGTTAAGTGACATTTTGGGAAAAATAAAATATTTTTTTTTTTTTTTTTTTTTGAGTAGGAGTCTCACTCTGTCACCCAGACTGGAGTGCAGTGGCCGCTCCCGGCCACCGCAGCCTCAACCTGCTGGGCTCAGGCGATCCTTCCGCCTCAGCCTTCCTAGTAGCTGGAACTACAGGCGCGCGCTACCACGCCCGGCTAGTTTTTTGATTTATTGTAGAGATGAGGTCTTGCTTGCCCAGGCGGGTCTCAAACCCGCGGGCTCAGGCAATCCACTCACCTCAGCCTCCCAAAGGCGCGGGATTACAGGCTGAGCCACCGAGCCCGGCGTGATTTTTACTTTAAACAATATGTTGTACTCTCAAGAGATAAAAATGTGATTTTTGCCCTTTATAATGTTCTTTATTCTTTTTGTGGATCCAATTTACTGGTATCATTTTCCTGCTGTCTATAATCTTCCTTTAACTTTCTTTATAATGCAGGCCTGCTGGCAATACATTCTCCTAACTTTTGGTCTGAAAAAATTATTTTCTTTTCATTTAAAAAAAAATGCTCTCTGGGTAAAAATCTTAGGTTGAGAAATTTTCACTTAATAATATCTCTCTGCTGTCTTCTGTCTTACATAGCTTCCAACAAGAAGCCAGTGAACTGGTAAAATAATAGTGTTCGTTTTGTTTCTCTTCCTTCTCTCAGTTATTAACGTTCTGTGCTGCTTCTTGTTCAAAGTCTAAAAAATATTGTTTTGTGGTTTATGTGGTGTCTCACACCTGTAATTGCAGCACTTTAGAAGGCCAAGACAGAAGGATTGCTTGAAGCCAGGAGCTGGAGACCAGCCCGGGCAACATAGTGAAACCTTGTCTCAACAAAAAATAAAAAAAAATTAGTTGGGGGTGGTGGTACATGTCTGTAGTCCCAGCTTCTTGGGAGGCTGACTTCTTGGGAAGGATCACTTGGGCCCAGAAGGCCAAGGCTTCGGTGAGCCATGGATCATGCATTGCACTTTAGCCTGGACAACGGAGTGAGACACTGACTCAAAAAGCAAAGCAAAGCAAAAGAGAACAACAGCAAACCCACATTGTTTTTATATATTTGTCTGGTTTTCTGACTGTGTAAGGTGATAAGGTAAATCTTGTCCATTGTTACTCCATATTGGCTAAAACCTAAACTCTACTGCTCTGACCTTTTTTAAGTTTCTATTATGATTTTTTCTGAGTCATTAATTAGAAATGTTTCCACATATTTTTTGTTATTGAGTTCTTTTTTTTTCTTTTTTTAATTACAAAGATGTGGGGTACAATTCAGGGTTAGGTATACAAACGTTGACTATGCAGGTACCCTTGTTGATGTTCTATTTCACTTGCATTGTAATCAGAGATTGTTTTTGAGATGATAGCAATTCTTTGAATTGTGTTAAGGCTTACCATTTGTTCTAATGTGTAATCCGTCTTTGTAAATTATTCATGTGTACTTAAGTAGTAAATGCATTTTCTATTGGCCTAGGCAGAGCATTTCTGGTGAAGACACAAAAAGTGATTGCAACAGAATCGAAAATAGGCATTTGGGACTTAGTTAAACTAAAAAAAATATTTCTTCTAGACAGTAAAATAAATAACCAATAGAGTGAACAGAAAATTGATGGAATTGGAAAAAATATTTGCAAATTATGCCTCAGACAAAAGACTAATACCCAGAATCTTACAAGGAGCTCTAACAACTGAACATAAAACAACTTTGCCCATCAAAAAGTGGGCAAAGGACATGAATAGACACTTCTCAAAAGAAGATCCATAAATGACCAACAAATATATGAAAAAATATTCAATATCACTAATCATCAGATAAATGCTAATTAAAACCACAGTGAGATGTCTTATTACACCAGTTAGAATGGGTATTATTAAAAAGTCAAAGAACAACAGATGTTAGCGTGGTTGCAGAGAAAAGGGAAAGCTCATACACTGTTGGTGGGACTGTGCACTAGTTCAGCTTCTATGGAAAACAGTATGGAGATTTCTTAAAGAACTAAGAATAGAATTATTGTTTGACCCAGGAATCCCACTATTAGGGATCTACCCAAAGGAAAAGAAATCATTATATAAAAAAGACACTTGCCTATATTCATTGTAGCATTGGTCACAACAGCAAAATCATGAAACAAACTTAAGCGCCCGCCAGTGATTGACTGGATAAAGAAAAAGTGGCATTATACACCATATAGTAGTACACAGTCATTAAAAAAATTGTACCATGTCTTCTGCAGCAACATGATGCTGCTGGGGAATATCATCCTAAATAAACTAACTCAGTAAACCAAACACCGCATGTTCTCATGTCTATGTAGGAGCTAAATGGCCACACAGATGGAAATAATAGACACTGGGGACACTAGAAAGGAAGGAGGCAGGAAGAGTTCCAAAATTACCTGTTGGGTATAACAGTCACTATCTGGGCAATGGGTCACCTGGTGCCCAATCCCTACCCCTACACAGTATGTCCATGTAATAAACATGCACTTGTACTCCCTGAATCTAAAACAAAACATAATTATATTTTAAAAAAGAAGTAAATGTATTTTACAATATAATGGAGTGCTAAGTTCTAGAAATATCCATTAAATCAAGCTTCTTCAGTATGTTGTTCAAATCCTATATATCTTTACTGATTTTTATTCTCTTTGTTGTGTTGAAATTGCTCATTATAAGAATAGATTTGTTCATTTCTCTCTGGATCTATCTTAGTTGCAAACAAGGTTGTAATTATTATATCTTCCCAGTACATAAAACCTTTTCTCATAATGTAGTGACTCTTTTTATCCTTAATAATGTTTTCATCTTAAATTGATTTTCTCTTCTATTGATATAGATCCCCAGCTATCTTTTCTTTGTATTTGCTTACAACATCTTTTCCCCATAATTTTACTTTCATGTTTTATGTGTGTCATTTTACAAGAGCACAAATATAGTTTTAAAAAAATCCAATCTGACCATATCTATCACTTAATAGGTGAATTTGGTCTGTTTAACTCTATGACTATTATTGATTTCTTTAAACCTTGTGCTTTATGTTTTCCCTATGCTTCTTTCTTTCTTTCTTTCTTTCTTTCTTTCTTTTTTTGTTAGTTCATGTCTTTTATTAACTCATACACAATTCTCTTCTGGTTTGTTGAAGCAATAGTCAGACAACATTTGCCACAGTAATGTCTGTCAAAGTGGCTGGCCATAAAATCTCCAGCACCACATTCATCTGAGGGCACTCTCGACGAAGGCAACTGATTTTGCCATTCTCATCCACCTTATAGAACTTCAGGATAGCCAGGCTTGGTGGCTCAGCCTGTAATCCCGTGTTTTGGGAGGCTGAGGTGAGTGGATTGCCTGAGCCCGCGGGTTCGAGACCCACCTGGGCAACTTGGCGAGACCTCATCTCTACAATAAATCAAAAAATTAGCCAGGTGTGGTAGCGTGCACCTGTAGTTCCAGCTACTTGGAAGGCTGAGGCGGAAGGATCGCCAGAGCCCCAGCAGGTCGAGGCTGCGGTGGCCGGGAGCAGCCACTGCACTCCAATCTGGACGACGGAGTGAGAGACTCCAACTCAAAAAAAAAAAAAGAACTTCAGGATAGCCCGCTTAACCTTCTTCCTCTTATGCTTATTCTTCTTGGGAGTTGTATAAGACTTCTTCTCCCTTTTCTTATCACTACCACGAAGTCTCAACACAAGATGAAGAGTAGACTCCTTTTGAATGTTGTAGTCAGACAGAGTATGTCCATCTTCCAGTTGCTTGCCAGCAAAGATCAGTCTTTGCTGATGAGGAGGAGTTCTTTCCTCATCCTGGATCTTAGCCTTTAAATTTTCTACTGTATTCGAGGGTTCAACCTCAAGAGTGATGGTCTTCCCTGTAAGGGTTTTCACAAAAATGTGCATCTTGTCAGTGGTCCCATAGCAGATGACAGATCGAAAAGGATGCTTTTTTTTTCTTAAACTGAGTTTTATGGTAGATTTCTTTGTTTTTCTCTCATAGTGCTAATATTGGCATTTTCCCCCAGGTTTCCATATTCTTTCATATTTTTAAATATTTCACCTCTTATAGTTTCCTCTCCTTTTTCAGGTTCTTTTTTTTTCTGATTGTTTCATTTGCTCTTGGATTTTTTTTTAAACCTAGAAGTAGATTTTGTCTTATTTTTTAATCCCTAGAAATTATTTTTCAGTATACTTTAAGGATGAGGTGAATAGGATTTTGTGTTAACACAAGACAACAGAATCTGTTAGGTAAGTCTGACACACAATCCCAATTAGAAGTCATTGATTTGGTGGAAATGTGTATGTTTTTATTGATAGGTAATAGAAGAAAAAGTAATTATAATCCCCATTGATTATAATATGAAGCAACCAATAGACATTTTTAGGTTTTTATTTGAGTGACTTGGCAGACAAGGTAAATTTAAAGGTAATTTAGTCTACAACTTTACCATCATACTACCCTGAACACATCTGATCTTGTCTAAAGGCAAATTAAAGAACATGGGGCTCTTTTCCTTATCCATATTATTTTGTTGTGAGTTTAAAAATATCGATGCCTGGCTTGGGACACTTAATATTGTTCAGATGTCAAAACTATCCAAAGCAATCTATAGACTCAATGCAATTCTTACCAAAATTCCATTGACTTTCTTTTGCAGAAATAGAAATATACATCCTAAAATTTATACAGAATCTCAAGGGACACAGAAGTCAAAACAATCCTGAAAATGAAGAACAATTTGAAGGTTTAACACTTGCTGATTTCAAAACTTCCCACAAAGCCACATTAATAAAAACAGTGTGGTATTGGCATAAGGACAGACATATATACCAATGGAATATAATAAAGAAGCCAAGGGGGAGAAAAACACTCAAATATATGGTCAAATGGTCTTCAAAAAGTGTGCCAAGTCTATTCAATGGTAAAAGAACAGTGATTTCAACAAATGGTTCTGGGAAAACTGGATATCCTCATGTAACAGAATGAAGGTGGACCCTTACCTTACGCTGTATACACAAATCAATTAAAAATGAAGCAAAGTTCTAAGCATAAGAGTTAAAACTATAAAACTCTTAGGAGAACACCTGGAGTGAAAGCTACAGGACATTAAATTTGACAATAATTTTTTTGCATATGTCATCAAAAGGATAGGCAACTAAAGAAAAAGTAGATGAATTGGATTTCATCAAAATTAAAAACTTTAGGCTAGGTGCAGTCACACATCTGTAATCTAGCACTTTGGGAGAGCAAGGTGAGAGGATTGCTTGAGGCCAGGATTTATAGACCAGCCTGGGCAACATAGCAAGACCTTATCTCTACAAAAACAAAACAAAACAAAACAAAACTAGCCAGGTGTGATGAGTAGTAGTTCCTGCTACTCAGAAGGCTGAGGCAGAAGGATCACCTGAGCCCAAGAGGTCAAGGCTGCAGTGAGCCATGATTGTGCCACTGCACCTCAACCTGGAGACCCCAACTCAAAAAAAAAAAAATTAAAAACTTTAGTGTGTTAAAGGATACTATCAACAGAGTGAAAATGTGACTTATGAAATGGAAGAAAACATTTACAAATCAGATACATAATAAGGAATAGATATCCAGAATATATAAAGAACTCTTATAATTCAACAACCTAAAACAAAGAACCTGATTAAAAACAGGCAAGATACTTAAATAGACATTTCTTTAAAGAAGATATACAATGCCAGGTGCAGTGACTCAAGCCTGTAATCCCAGCACTTTGGGAGGCCAAGGCGAGAGGATTGCCTAAGCTCAGGGGTTTGAGACCAACCTGGGCAACTTGGTGAGCACTTGTCTCTACAATAAATCAAAAGAGAAGCCAGGTGTGGTAGCATGTGCCTGTAGTTCCAGCTACTTAGAAGGCTGAGGCAGAAGGATCACCTGAGCCCAGCAGGTTGAGTCTTTAGTAGCCATGAGCATGCCACTGCATTCTAGCCTGGGCAACACAATGAGACTCCAACTGGAAAGAAAAAAAGAAGAAGATATACAAATGGCTAATAAACACATGAAAAGATATTCAACATCACTGATGTTTAGGAAAATACAAATTAAAACCACAATGAGATACCACTTCACATTCATTAGAATGGCTATTATTTAAAAACAAACAAACAAAAAAACCCTAAGTCAACCAACAAACATAATTCAACAAACAAAGTAACTAGAGCAGTCAAATTTATAGAGATGAAAAGTAGTAGTTGCAAGCCAGTCCCAGGGAGGAATGAGCAGTTGGTGTTTAATGGGTAAAATTCAACTTGGAAAATGAAAAACTTCTGAAATTGGATGGTGGGGATGTTTGCACAACAATGTAAATTTGCTTATAGTCACTGAACTAGAATAGTTAATATTCTGAATTTTATGTTATATATATTTTACCACAATAAAAATTACAGTACTCTACATCTGATCAGGAAAAGTTTCTCACACACACATAAAAATCGATGCCAATTCCCACTGCAGACCAATTAAATTAGATTTTGAGGTATCAATATTTTTTAAAGCTCTACAGCTGATTCTAATAATAAAGGCAGAGTTGGGAACACCTGACCTAAATTGTACATCTCAGTGATGGAATAATGGTTTTCTAGCTTTGTTATTTTGATTTTCCTTATGTTTTTTAGTATGGCTACAAAATATAAATTGTATGTAAGATAGTTTTTTGAATAGAATCTGGCTATATTTTAGCAGGAGTGCTCTTTGAAGTAGAAATTTAGGATTTTATACCCAGCCAAACTATCAGTAAATCTTGAGGGTAGAATAAAAGCATTTTCAGACATCTAATTTTTCAAAAATGGTATCTTCCATTGTTTTCAAGAAACTACTGGAGGTTAGGTTCCAACAAAATGATGAAATAAACTAAAAAAATGAAAACAGGGAAGCCAAGAAACAGGATAGCCAACACAAAATAAAAGTAAAATAACTCACAAGTTGTTAATGACAGTAGTATTAGAAGAACAGTGGCATGGAGTATTAGAGAGCCAGACCAGATGGGAGCAGCAGCTATATAGTTATTATCATAGCTACATAAGGAAATTAAGAAAAAAATGGAAGATTACTTGAGATATTGATCTTATTTGTTGTTGTTGTTGTTGATCTTATTTAGAGAAGTTTTGTGGTGCTTTCAGAAAGTTTGGAAAGAATTAGCAATAGATATTGAGAAAGACAGATAAATAAAATGAGGCACTTAGTAAATAACTGAACATTGTACAGGAAAATGCTTTAACTCAAGTCTATTAGGAGTTCAGGCAGAGGTGCAATGTTTGTGGGTCACAACCATCTTCCATAGTAGGAAGTCAATATATGATGTTTAAATTTGATTAATCAAGAAAGCAGAATATAAACAAATTATTTGAATGTTTGAAGTTAAATACTAAAAAAATTACTAAAGAAATTGCAAGTGCCTTAGAGAAGCAGGGGAAGTGTGTCAGGGCACCATTAGTTGTCATCATAAGTTTTTTTTTTTTTTTAACTTTTCAACTTATGTTTAAAGGATTTCTCTGGTTGAAGAAATGTTTTTTATGTATGCAAGTGTGTAAAGATGTATTGTAAGGATGTTCATCACAGCATTATTTATGACAGTGGAAAAATTACTGTCTACTTGAGGAGATAATTTGAGTATGTATCTTATATGCAATCACTCTGCAAATGAAAATAACAATCTAAGAAGACAATAGAAAGAATGCTCATGATTGCTGACCAAATGTATTACTAACTCACATTGTGGCAGGAATTTGGAGGAGGGAGAGAGCTTTTGGTTAGGACTGGCTACGGGGAGGAGGTGAAGGCTGTACTTGGCTGGTAAGATTGGGCTCAGGAAGCTCTGAAGCTGGAACAGGGGCCCTGAGAGGAGCAGGAGCCTGGAGCCAGGAAAGAGAAGGCAAACTTGCCTGACATGTAGGGAGAGGGGATGGTGGAAAGGAGAAGTGATCCAACTGTGGAAGGCACTAGGGCTATGCTAGAGAAAACCAAGGGCTTCTCATGGCATTTGTAACCCTCAATGTGCAGCCAAATGCAATTCTGCCAAGCCCTCCGGCTGTGTGCTTTGTGGTGATGGTGTGGGGAGAGGCTCTCCAGAAACATCTACTTGGTCTTTTCTTGTACCTTTTGAGTTAGAGACATATAGTTTTGAGGTGGCCAATAGCCAAGACTAGGCTCAGTGTAGCTGGAGTCGGGATTAAGGGTGAGTCCGAGGACAGGTTTAACAGTGAGTCTGTGGCCAGGGTTAAAGTTCAGCCTGAGGTCAGGTTTAGAGTTCAGTCTGTGATCAGGATTAGGGTTTGTCTGCACATGCTGGTTTCTGATTGAATCCCATTTTTTTGTGCATGTTAATACATTTTGCTGAAGTAGGAATGAATAGCAAAGTTTGGCTAGCTAGTCTTCTCAAAGCCCTTCAGACCCAGCCTTTCTTGGTCCCTTCTTCCATGTCGTCTCTCCCTCTTCCCATACCATATTCGCAGGAAGCTTTCCAAGACCTCCCCAGGCCCAGCCTTCCTTAAGTCACCACCCAACACCTCACCTTATTCTTACTAGCTGGGGTCTGAACCTTCAGGCAATGGGTATCTGGGCTGTGAGGAAGGGGCTGCGTCGTGGTAGGAGGTGATGAAGAGGCAGCTGGGCTCCTTGTCCCCCTGCTCACCTCACACAAACCAGTGGCCAGTACCTCTTCTCAACTCATTCATGCTGGGATGGCTGCCTTACTCAGTGCCCAGGAATCCTGGCCCACACAATGCCTGGGCACTTTCGAGGCAGGTTACTGAAACTTTAATCCCAGTTTTCCTTTTGTTCTTGACTCCCCCCCACCTCAGGTGCCATGGTCTTAGTTGGACCACTCCTTTTCCCTGTCCCCAGCAAGCGCCTGAGTCAAGCCTTGGGGAAGGACTCCCCATCCATTCCAGCTCAGCCAGCCAGTTACAGGATTGTCCCTTGGCTAGGTCTTTGTGTGTGTGTGTGTGTGTGTGTGTGTGTGTGTGTGTGTGTGTGTGTGTGTTGGGGTGTGATGGTGGGGCCATGGGACAGTGCAGCATCTCATCACTGCCACCTTCCTGGGTGCACACCTATCTGGCAGCTGGTCCTCGGTTGCCTTCCAGCTTGGCTGCCTTCCTCCCGGCCTTCAAGCCCCAACATGCAGGAGTTTCAGGAGTGGCTTTGAGGATGCAGAGCCCAGCCTGACTTGGAGGCAGCTGGTGGGGAAGGGCTCACTCCCCCACTGCCTTCTGCCTCTCTCAGCTTTTGTTGGCCTTCTTCTCTCCCTTTCTGTCCTCTTCTCTTGCTCGTCTGTCTGCATCCCTGTCTGTCTTCGCATGCATCTTGCTTCCTCTTTCCCTGGCCCTGTTACTATCTGCTCCTGTCACTGTTGCTCCCTCGCCACATCTCTGCCTCCATCTCTACGCGTCTCCATCCCATGTCTTGTTGCTTCTTTTCTTTTCTGTTTGCAGCTCTTGATGGCAGAGTTTGCATCATCATCACAGACTGGAGGAGCAAGTCTTCTCCCCAATTACTTTGCAACAAAGACAGACAAACATATTTATGGCTGATGAAGAATGATTTGGAAGAGGGACCCTTCCCTCAACCGACCCCTACCCAAGGACATCTGTATAGAAAATTTTAGCACTGAATCACTCCTTGGAGCAAAGGCAATCCAAAACCACAGAACGTTCTCTGAGCTCCTCCAGGCAGGTGCCAGCACTGTGCGAGGTGCCCGGAATGTGTGAGTAAGACAGATCTCCATCCTCCAAGAGTTACGATAGAGTGGAGGGGCAGGGGCAAGGACACAAATGCCAAAAAGACGAATGACAACATAAGATGAAACTAACTCTTCAAGGAAATTATTGAGACCTGAGGAGCTGGAAGTCTGTGAGAGGAGACCCAGCTGTGGAGAGATGGGTGGGGTTTGTAGGTGAGGGGAGTGGGGAATGGGCTGGCCCTTCCAGGAGGGGAAACAGCATGAGCAATGTTGTGGAGAGGGGGATGTCCAGGTCCCTGTGAGGTCAGTCTGCTGGGGCCTTGGTACTGGTGTTTGTGAACAAATGGGAAAAGGTTGAGAGGCTACTTGAGCCCAGAGGGTGGACTTGGATTTGACCCGTTGGGCACTAGGAAGCCCCTGATAGCTTCTTGAGCATGGGAATGATGGGTTTCAAGTGGTGTATCAGGAAACAACTCCAGGCCACAGTGTGTGCCTCGCTTCCTTTCCTGACATGCAGGCACTAGAAGACTTGGCCCATGTTCACGAAGGCAGCTGCACAGATTCTGGCCTCCACTGAGGACCAAATTCAAGGCTGCAGCATCGTTCTGCAGGGGTGACAATTACTGGACTTATGCTCAGGGAGAGGAGGACCTGAGGTGGCTGTGTCGCTCTGTGCCTAAGCACTTTGATGGCTCCTCATGTTTCTGGGACACAGTTCAGAATCAACACTGAGGTCTGCAGGCCCTGCATGGGCTGGAGCCTGTGTCCCACTGTGTCTTCCCCCACTGCGGGGTCTTCCTAGTGGGCTTTGATTGCCTTCTCACACACTCTCACTCATCTTGCTCCTTCTCACCCTTGGAGGCTGTGCTGGGGGCTTTCCAGAACGGTCTTCAATGCCCACTGCAGATGAGGCTTGGTCTTGCAGATGAGGTCACATGCAGGGAGCCCTGGCTGCTTGGCAGGAACCCTCAGGTGGGGCACTTGGCTTCTAATTGGTGCCTGTAAAGCATTTGAAAGCATAAAAGATGACACTAGTGAGGAACACAGCTGCTAATCTCAGTGTCTCCTGAGTCAGAGGAAGAGCTGGGGAGAGGACAGCTCCAAGAAGCTCCTGGATCAGTCTCCTTCCCATCCCTAGGAGGCTCCACCCACTGGGAGGGCTCAGAGGCCCCCTCTCTGGAAGTTTCCTGAGCAGTCACCTGTCTGGTTGCTTCCATCTCTCAGGACCAGCTGGAAAGAGGCCCATCTAAGGCCAGGCAACCTGGGCTCTGATTTCCAGAATGGCTGTGAGGTCAGGAAAAGTCAAATTTTGTGCCTGGGGACCCATAGGAATGAGCAACTGGGGGTCCACCTCAAAGCAGCTTTAAAAAGATGGGGTTATCTTCCCACACAGCAGAGTCCCCCACTCAGGATGATTTGGGGCAGACTGATCCAGCAAGCCAACAGTCCCTGCAATCCTCATGGGCCTAAGAACTTTCCATCCTTCCTCTGTTTACCACAATCAGGGAGATTGTGATAAAACACCTGGCTAAAAAAAAAAGAAAGAAAGAAAAAAGAAAGAAAGAAAGAAAAGTGGGGCAGGTCCCTCTCCTCTCAATATAAGAAAAATTTCCCCAAAGCCCTCCAGGTTCCTTTGACCAAGATTGAGTGGCATGCTCAGTCAAGGGGAGGAGACTCTGTCACCAGCTTATACCACAGGCTCTCAGAGGAAAGCCAAGACCCCGTCATCGGAGGGAGGAGACCCTTTTTCTCTCAGAGGAAAGCCGTGGGCACGTTGTGACTGTTGTGGTGGTGGGGATGCTGTGGCATCTGGAGGTGGCTAGGGGAGCGAGGATTTTGAATGTCCTGCAGTGCGTGGGATGGTTTGTCCCCTCCATGACCTTTAATGTCATGTCGGCCATTTGTGCAGGTAAAAAACCTGCTTTTTATTATCCAAGCCTAGGCCCTAACTCTATTTTACAGACATGTTCTTGCCCGATATTTACCAGGTAAATTGAGGGAAAATCCTCCGTGGTTTTCTTTGGAACTTGCCAGAGAGCCGCTCACCACTTCTGAAGTTCCCAAAACCTCGGTGGTGTGGCTCCTTGGGCGTGAGCGACCACAGCGCCTCAGTAGTCTGCATTCGCCGCCATCAGAGGGCGGTCTCTGGAGTGGTCCTGTGTGACCACCGACATGCCAAAACACCGGTATCTGATTCGAAATTACTTTCCTTGTATTTTTCCTTTGCATTAGTTAAGGCTATGTTGATCTCTTTGAAATTATAACATCCATGGATTTCATTTCAGGATAGTAAGGAGGATGGCTCAAAATACTTGCTATCAAAAGGAGATTGGGTTTGAAAGGGACGGAGCCACTGGCCTTGGCTTATAAGGTTAGTCCTGTGGCTGGGGATGGGGGGAGGCATCCGCTGGGGATGATGAACTTCAGGCAGATTTAGGGGTTACCAGCAACAGAGAAGGGAGTGGGTGGAATGTCTGCTGAGGAGCCACCAACACATCTGCTACGCTTATCCCATGGGGGCCTCAATGTGCTTATCTGTGAAAAAGGTTGATTCACTTAGCTCTGGCCCTCTCCTCTCGGTGGGGCTCCCATGAAGGGAACTTTGAAAGTGCCTGGAATAGGTTACTTACTGATCAGTGTGATGCCCCTGGGACTCTGTATCCCTTAACTGTCTTTACAGCTCCTCATTCTTGCCCTCAGGAACCCATGTCCTGACAGTTCTGTATTTTGGCCCCAAATTCTTGAACGCCATTAACACCAAATAGAAATGCAGTTTCCAAAGTATCCCACAACTCTACCAAAGTATGACATTTCTCAACCCACCTTTCTGGGAGACCAGCTCAACCTACTAGGCACCCCTCCCAGGCACACCGCCTACTGAAAGGCCCGGTGTCCAGTAAAAGAGAAACAAGTGGAGATGGTAGCATTTCAGGGATCAAGAAAGGTGGAGAGATACTAAGGCTGTCTGGGGTCTACCCAGCTCCAAAGACCCAACTTGCTGTGGCCTGGAATTCCATCCCTAGGGAGTTAGACCCTAGGTTTCTTTTAGGAAGTGGTAGTAGGTGGGGGGCGGGAGACCTTCGTCAAGGGTCCAGCTTGCTTGAGTGAGATGAGGGTGGGGGTTAGTCTTGTCTTGCTCTGAAATCATATTGTGGTTCAGAGCAAGGCCTGGATTTACGTGCCGGAGTCAGGTATTGAACTGCCCAGCGCTGCAGTCTCCTCATCTTTAAAATGGGCAAGAATGCATCCTTGGGTCAAAAGAAACAATGCATATACAGCTTTGGAACTGTGCCTGGCTCATGGTTGAGGCCCAGTGTGATTTAGCCATTAACTCACTCATTCTTGTTGACATGTGAGGCTCTGGGGCTGGGAGCAGTGTGCTGAAGTCCCCCGGTTCTCTGCTGGGCCCAGTAGCTGCAGACCTAGGAATCGTGACTCACAGGTGCCCTGGGGGAGCCGCCTCGGAACCTCTGCCTCCCCTCCCAGGCCTGGGGTGGCTGGGCCCACGGAATGACCTCAGCCAGGAGGAATGAGGGGCGCGGAGTCTACAGGGCTGGGTGCAGGCCCCTGCCTACCCCTGGAGCCTTCCCGGCCCCACCTTGCTCCCTCTCCCTAGCAGATGACCCACAGGAAATAGAACTCCAGGGGTCATCCCAGTGAATCACTGTGACCTCTTCATCCAGACACAGTGTGTGGGATCTCCCAGCCTCTCCCTTCAGCAGCCTTCTTCTTTTTTTTATTTTTATTTTTTGAGTTGGAGTCTCACTCTTGCCCAGACTGGAGTGTAGTGGCCGCTCCCGGCCACCGCAGCCTCGACCTGCCAGGCTCCGGCGATCCTTCCGCCTCAGCCTTCCAAGGAGCTGGAACTACAGGTGCGCGCTACCACGCCCGGCTAGTTTTTTGATTTATTGTAGAGATGAGGTCTCACCAAGTTGCCCAGGTGGATCTCGAACCCGCGGACTCAGGCAATCCCAAGGCACAGGATTACAGGCTGAGCCACCGAAGGTGGATCCCATCCCTGAACCCTGACCTCTAGCTGGGACCTCAAGCTGGCCTCTGACTAATGCGTGACGCTGACTTTTGACCTCTGACCCTGGCCATGACCTGACTCCGGCTCAGACACAGTTCCAGTTCTGCCTCTGGCTGGGCTCTGGCCCTGGCTGCAGATGGACTTATTGCACAGACATGTAAGGTACTCTGGGGATTTCTGGCTGACATCCCTCTCAGCATATCTGCCTCCCTTGCTGGGAGTGGCCATATGGAGAGAGGTTCTGGCTTTAGAGGAGGAGATGCTGCCAGATTCGGCTGGCTTTATCCCTTGAGTCCACTTCTCAGTGATACCCATTGAGAAACATCCTTCCTCCTGCCCCTTTTGGCTACAGTGTCCGGATGAAAGGGACTCCCCAACCCCACCATTAGCCATTATTCCAGGGTCTTCCTAAGAGCAGCAACAGAGCTCCCCAGTTGGACCTGGTTTCTTAAGGACAGAAAGGGGGGCAGTCTCCAAGGAAGGGATAAGAGCAGCTTGGGTGCTGGAGTTGAGTAAACTTGAATTCAAATCTTGGCTCCATTATTTCCTAGCTGTGTGTCCCTTGTATATCAGAGGCTCCATAGGGCAAGGCAGCTCAGTGAGGCTAAGACCTTTGCTCCCACAGAACCAGGTTTTTCTCACTGAGGAGGAGTCAGTGGCAGCATCTAAGCTGGCCTGCCTCCCCACCCTTGTTCCATGTGTCTTCTCAGGGCCTCTGGGTCCTCTGGGCTCCGCCCAATCTCTCCTCAGAACTCCTCTCTGTCCTTCACCATAAGAAGGCCCTTCCTCCCTGGCCTTACCTTCCTATGTCTACTCAACCTTCCTGGGTTGCCAGGCCCAGCTCACTTCCCTCCAGGAAGCTTCCCTGAGTGACGTCTGCTAGGGCCTGGCTCTCTATGGCTAAGTCACAAAATCCAGGCTGATCCTCCACCACGGATGGCCTTGCTGTGATCCCTGGCTGCCTGGTTCTCCAGAGACAGTGAGGATCCAGGGCCCAACCTGCTGTGCCACGTAGACCTGAAGGTGGGATGAGTCTCCTGAACCAGAGTCACCCTGCCAGGGGCATCTCCATAGCACTCATTGCCCAAGCAGATTCCAAACTGCCCTTAGAAGTGTTTGTTTTTTTTCCCCCTCTCTTTTCAATTAATTAAATCAATTAAGTCATTTTGAATCACTCCCGTTGGCCACTTGGAGCTTTCTCCTTAGTGAAGCCTGATTCATTAAGGCAACAGGACAGATGCCAAAGTCAGCCATGACTTCATGAGCCAGGGGCACACTTCCTGTGGGCGGGAGAAGAGTAACTGCAGGCACCCCCAGGCATGCCCTAGGACTGACTGGGGAGGGGCCCAGAGAGTGAGGATATGGGTCCCCATGGGGTCACTGGCCAAAGCAGAGAATGAACTCAGGCTGCCACCCATGAGCCTCAAGCATGTTTCGACGGTGTCCTAGGACGCTTGAAAAGATGAAAAGGATGAAAGGATGGTTCAGTGCCTTCTGGAGACTCCCTTTCGATCTTGGCTACTGAGAGCTCAGGGAGAAATTTAACCCTTAATCTCACAATCTGTGTCAGTTTCTATATTTGAGTCCTCCTCTTGACTTTTTATTTATTATTACTTGTTGTTAGTAGCAGCATTATATACATGCATGTTATTGTAAGGCACCTCATAGCCTCTTTGGAAGTGCATGGAGTATAAATCATAACTAAAATAGTGGGTCCGGCGGAGCTCACAGGCTATCAGTGGGAACTCATGGAAATATCCCATACCTTCCCTCTTGGTTGGAGGTACCCTCAAGCTACAGGGTATGGAAAAGTGAATCTTCTGGGGCCTGAAGACCTGGAAGCAAATTGTAGCTGCGGCCTTCCATTGGATAGACAGGGAGTGGCAGGGCCTTGGCTCACACTGTGGCTCTCTGTGGAGAAAACTGGCTTGGATTTAGAGTCTCATCCCTGACTCCTGGCTCCAGCTCACCTCTGTCTGGTCGTGGGACCCTGGGAAGATTCTCTTGCCCCTGTAGGCCTCAGTTTATTTGAGTGTTAAATGGATTTGGTGAGGGCCCTGATTGTGATCCTCCGGGGGCTCCTTCAAGGTTCCCCTGAGCCAAAGGGTAGATTTTAATGATCTAACATTTTTGATCAGGGCTAGTATGCCACGGCTCTTGCTGTTCAGAGAAGGGACTGGGAGAGTTTGCTCAGACTCTAGGTCTAGGAAGGCCACCTTCTCCTCCCAGCTCCCAGAAGAAAAATCTATGTATTCTAAAAATGACTGTCCCCTGGTTCCAGAGAGACCCGTATTCCCTATCTGAGACCCTACATCCTCTGGCTCCTGCTCCTCTGCTGGCCTGGATTCCTCCGTGTCATACTGCCAGCATCCAGTGGTGACTAATCACATGTATCAAAGCCAGTTCTGACTTCCTTGAAGCAGGACCCTGTGAGGGGTGCCCTCTTTAGGCTCTGGGTAGGAAGAGCCTACTGAATGCACTGAGATAAGCTTTCCAGGAGCACCTCTTGGCTGGGAAATGGGCTCAGGGGCCCTGATCCATCTGCCTCCCAGTGATGCTGTGCAAATAGCGTCATGCTCAAAGTCAACATTTATTGAGCACGTATTAATCAATGCCGCAGGCCCATGAGTCAGGTACCATTATTAGCTTAATTTCACAAATAAGGAAACTGAGGCACAAAGAGATTATGTCACACAGTTAGGAAATGGCAGATGACCCAAGTTCTCCTCATCATTACAATCTACTGATGCTCATTCCTTTATTCATCTCACAGATATTTATTGAGTG
>CAUYQG010023610.1:0-12071 GCA_963574415.1 Tarsius wallacei | reverse complement strand
TGGTGCAGGCTTTGTCAAAGATGAGTTGGTTGAGAAATTGAGGTTTTGCTTCTGGAATCTCAATTCTATTCCATTGGTCTATATGCCTGTTCCTGTACCAATACCAAGCTGTTTTGATTATTGTAGCTTTATAGTAAAGTTTGCAGTCTGGTAATGTGATACCTCCTGCTTGATTTTTTTGCTGAGGATTGTTCTGGCTATTCTTGGTCATTTGTGTTTCCATATGAATTCTTGTATTGTTTTTTCTAAATCTGAGAAGAATGTTGCAGGCAATTTGATGGGTATTGCATTAAATCTGTAGATTGCCTTAGGTACGATGGAAATCTTCACAATGTTGATTCTTCCAATCCATGAACATGGGATATTTTTCCACTTGTTTGTGTCACCTTTGATTTCTTTGAGCAGTGTTTTGTAGTTTTCATTGTAAAGGTCTTTCATGTTTCTGGTTAGGAAGATGCCAAGGTATTTCATTTTTCTGTGGCTATTGTGAATGGAATTGTGCTTTTATTTGAGTTTCTGTTTGTTTATTATTAGTGTAAAGAAATGAGATTGTCTTTTGCACTTTTATTTTATACCCTGAGACTTTACAAAGTCCTTTATCAGTGTAAGGAGGTTTTTGACAGAGTCTCTAGGGTTTTCAAGGTACACAATCATGTTGACTGCAAAGAGAGATAACTTGACTTCCTCTTTTCCTGTTCGGATACCCCTGATTACCTTCTCTTCTAGTCAGGAATTCCAATACTATATTGAACAAGAGGGGTGAGAATGGGCATCCTTGTCTTATTCCAGTTTTCAGGGAAAATAGTTGCAGTTTTTGTCTGTTTAGGAGTATGCTGGTTATGGGTTTCTCATAGATGGCTTTTACTATTTTGAGGTATGTTCCACATATGCCTAGATGTTCAAGGGTTTTTATCAAGAAGGGGTGCTGGATTTTATCAAAAGCTTTTTCTGCATCTAATGATATAATCATGTGGTTTTTGTTTTGACATCTGTTGATGTATTTAATTATATTTATGGTTTTATGAATGTTGAACTAGCCTTTCATCCCAGGGATGAAGCCTACTTGGTCATGATGGATGATTTTTGAGATGTGTTGTTGAATCCGGTTTGCTAGGATCTTGTTGAGAATTTTAACATCTATGTTCATCAAAGATATTGGCCTGTAGTTCTCTTTCTTTGTTAGGTCTTTAGTTGGCTTGGGTATCAATGTGATGTTAGTTTAATAAAATGATTTGGGGAGAGTTCCATCTTTCTCAATTGCCTGGAATACTTTCAGTAGGATTGGTACCAGTTCCTCTTTAAATGTCTTGTAGAATTTGGCTGGAAAGCCTTCTGGTCCAGGGGTTTTTTGTTTGTTTGCTTGTTTGTTTTAGTAGTTTTCTTATTACATAGTCAATTTCCTTGATTGTTATTGGTCTATTTAGGGTCTCAATTTCTTCTTGTTTCAACCTAGGCAGATTATGTGACGTCAGAAAGTCCTCCATTTTCTTAAGGTTTTCAAGTTTGTTTCCATACAAGTGTACATAGTAGTCTCTAATGATCTTTTGTATTTCTTCAGGGTCACATGTGACTTCATCTTTTGTGTTTCTGAATGTGTTTATTTGGGCTTTTTCTCTCTTTTTCGTGGTCAGTCTAACTGGAGTATTATCGATCTTCTTTATCCTTTCAAAGAACTAGCTTTTTGTTTCATTGATTTATTATATTATCTTTCTGTCTTCTATGTCCTGGATTTGGTCTTTATATTTTGGTGATCTGGATTCTTCTGCTGAAATTAGGGTTTTGGCAGTCTTGCTTTTCCAGCTTCCTTAGGTGGCTTGTTAGGCTGTTAATTTGTTATCCTTCCATTTTCTTCATATGCGTTTGTAGAGATATGAATTCCCCTCTTACTACAGCTTTCATGGCATCCCAGAGATTTTGGTAAGATGTTTCTTCATTTTCATTTGTTTCCAGATATCTTTTAATCTCTGTTTTGATTTCATCATTGACCCAGGAGTTATTTAGCATTATGCTGTTTAGTGTCCATGTCTTTGTGGGTTTTAGGGGGACCTTGTTGGTGTTGATGTTTATTTTTATTCCACTGTGGTCAAGAAGTTGCATGGTAAAATTTCAGTCCTTTTAAATTTGCTTATGCTTGATTTATGGCCAAGTATGTGGTCGATCTTACAGTACGTTTCATGCAGTGATGAGTAGAATGTATATTCTGTGGTCGCTGAATGGAGTGTTCTGTAGGTGTCAATTAAGTCCATTTGGTCAAGAGTCACATTGAGGTTCCAGATCTTGTTGCTGATTTTTTGTCCTGATGATCTGTCTAGGGTTGTGAGTGGGGTATTGAAGTCCCCAGCTATGATAGTGTTAGAGTTGATAACTTTTTTAGTTTACGTAGAAGCTGCTTTATGAAAGTTGGTGCTCCTATGTTGGGTGCATATATGTTTACGATGGATATTTCTTGTTGATGGATTGAACCTTTTATCGTTATGTAGTGACCTTCTGTATATTTTTTAATTTTTAATAACTTAAAGGATATTTTGTCTGCAATTAAGATCATTACTCCTCCTTTCTTTTGTGTTCCATTCGCCTGAAAGTTTGTATCCCATCCTCTTACTTTGAGTCTGTGAGTGTCCTTTCTAGTGAGGTGAGTCTCTTGAAGGCAATAAATTGTTGCCTGGTGATATTTTATCCATTTTGCCATTCTCTGTCTTTTCAGTAGTGCATTTAGTCCATTCACATTTAGGCTAATTATTGAAATACAAAAGTTGATCCCTGTCATAAGGTCCTTACCGAGTTGTTGTTCCTGTTTGTTTGTTGTCTTTCTTTTGGTTTTGGAGTTGGTTCATGTGTGTTTTGAATCTTTTGCCTGTATGCTTGTGAAGAATGTTGTTGTTCTTTTTTTCTTTTCTTCTGTGTTTAGTACTTTCTTGTAGAGGTGGTCTTGTGGCAGCGTGGGTTCTTAGGGATTGGATATCTGGGTAAGATTTCAATTCTCCCTCACTTATGAAGCTTAGCTTGGCTGGGTAGGTTATACTTGGTTTATCTTTTAGAAAATTGAAGATGGGGTTTCAAGCTCTCCTAACCTGTAGGGTTTCTGTCGATAAATCTGCTGCTATTCTAATTGGTCTTCCCTGGTAGATAGTTTGACCTTTTTCTCTTGTTTCCTTTAGGATTTTTCCTTTTATAGCTACTGTGTTTAGGTGAATTATAATGTGTCTGGGAGTTGGTCTTCTCATTTGTTGTCTTGCAGGGGTTCTCTGAATCTTTTGTGTTTGAATTTTTGCATCACTGATGAGATGAGGGAAGTTTTATTGAATGATCATGAAATGTTTGTTCCAGTGTGACTCCTGACTCTGCCTCAGGAAGGCCAATTACTCTTAGGTTGGGTCTCTTGAAGTAATCATTCATCTCTTGAAAGTTTTGTTCTGTTTTTTAAGCTTCTTTTCTATGTTTTTGACAGTTTGGGTTAGTTCTGTATTTTGGTCTTCAAGTTCTGAGATTCTTTCTTCTGCTTGGCTTATTCTGCTTTCCATTCTTATTAGTTTGTTATTTATTTCCATCACTGTATTCTTTACTGCTGTTATTTATTTCATCAGTTCCCTCCTATTTTCCTCTTGTCCCTCCTCAATTTTTTAATTTTCTCTATTAATATCTTGATGTCTGGGTTTGTTGCATGTGACCAGTCATTCTGGGGGCTCTTTATTGTTTGTGTTCCAAAGTCTGTTTTCTCAGTGACTGACCTCCCAGGTGTCTGTGTGAGCCCTATATTCTTGTTTTGGTTTTTCTTCATTTGTGCAGATTTTTCCTCCCTACTTTTCCCTTCACTTCACTTCCCATCTTCTTTAATTCTGTTATTCAGGGGTGGAGGGGTTGCTTTTACTTCTGTTTGTTCAATCTCCTATTCTTCCTAATGTATTTCCTCTTGCTTTGTTCAGTTCTTGAGTTGGACTGTAGGTTTAGAGCAGTCATTTTTGCAGTTTTGAGATTTAATTAAGGGGGGAGCTGTGATTCAAAAATCTCTTTGCAGATCCCAGTATCTGCCAACAGGTATATGGATAGCCTGAAACCTTCTTCCCAAAGCCTTAGAGTCTGTCCATGCAGCGGGGTTGTAGGTTTACTCCCTGAAAGCTAAATGAGGTTAACAGAGGGAATAGAATGGAACAGGCAGTGAGGGGAAGAGGGGGGTGGAGAGAGAGAGGAGTGAGAAGGAAAACAGATGAGTGTACCGCCTGGCAAGTGAAAAGATACACAAATCCTGAAACAAATATAAAGAAAAACAATAACCATTTCTGAAAACTAACCAACAACCATATAAAAAACTAAAACATACAATGATGCTAATGTACACTCTGACCAACCTCCTTATCGGTGTGCTATTCCTCTATACAAAGATGGGGTTTACAGAGAAATAAGAAAAAAAGATTAATGGGAAAAAAGAGGGAAAAGGGATAGATTAAAGTCAGTAGACTAACAGAACCAACCAAGCACACTTTGAGACTTTTTCTTTAAGTTCAATGTCCTTTCAGCTCTGATATCTAGCTGTGTTTGCAGGCTGGTAGAATTGCTCACAGTTAGGGTCAGTTGCCCCTGGCCTGCTGTGAAGAACAGTTCAGATATGGGCTCCATGCCCAGTCTATTACTGACTATTACTGAGATCTGGCCTTGTCTATTTATCAAGGGGGAAGAGCATCTGTCATTCCCGTTTTGGTGTTGTTACCTTGGATCCCCAGTAGGTGGTGCTATCTCACCGCTGCAGTTGCTGAAGCCTGCAGTCCAGAGGGGAGTGAGCCAGTATCCACACCACTGGTGGCCACCTCTTCTACAAAGGGGGGGACCCTCAACAGGCCTGTTCTGGGCGAGGGGTGTGGCCTGGCAGTGGCAGCATCAGCCAGGTAGCAGCGATCTCAGAAGATCCTGCTTGCAGTGGCTTCACAGTCCGAAGTCGTGGGTCGCCTCAGGCATGGGCAGGCAATGACTGCAGCGGTGGCATCCACGGCTGCAGCAGCGGCCCAGACTGCAGTGATTTTGAGCAGTAGAGGTGATGGCGACTGAGCTCCCTGTGAAGATCAGGCGGCTGAAGATAGGAGCTGCAGCCTGTGGGAGAGAGCTAGGGTCTTTATGAGTGTTCTCTTCCGTGGGGGGTCTCACAGACCATGCTGCCCCATCGCCATCTTGCTGGAAGTCCTATAAAGCATTTCAAATACAGTAATTAAACATGCAGATTATAAATGATAAAAGGGCAAAAAACATCTAAGACAAAGGCAGAATAAGAAATTAACAAAGATAAAGCCAGAAATTAATCCACTCTAAAAAATAATAATAGAAATAGTATATTAGGCCATTCTTTTACTATAATTATTAAGTGAAATCTACTATTTAGGAGAACATGCAAACAAGGGCAAAGTATTCTGAGGATTATGACATTTTAACTTTATTCCTTTCCAATTCCTATGCTTTGTATTTCTTTCCTTTCTTTCTTTCCTTTCCTTTTCTTTCTTTTTGCTTTCTCTCTCTTTCTTTCTTTTGTCTTAATACACTGACAAGTTTCTCCAGTGTAATGTATTTTCAAATATGTGACATCAGGCCTTCCCATTCTTTTTTTGTTTTGTTTTGTTTTGTTTTGAGTTGGAGTCTCACTCTGTCGCCCAGACTGGAGTGCAGTGGCCACTCCCGGCCACTGCAGCCTCGGCCTGCTGGGCTCCGGCGATCCTTCCACCTCAGCCTTCTGAATAACTGGAATTACAGGCATGCACTACCACGCCCAGCTGATTTTTGCTTTATTTTAGAGATGAGGTCTTGCCAAGTGGCCCAGGCGGGTCTTGAACCCGCAGGCTCAGGCAATCCACTCACCTCAGCCTCCCAAAGCAAGGGGTTACAGGCTGAACCACTGAGCCTGGCTAGGCTGTCCCATTCTTATAAGGAACATTTTCAATATCTCATTATTAAATGGGATATTCTTGCTTTGTTTAATTTTTAAAAGAAATTTCTTTCCATTTAAAACTTATGAAATGTTTTTCTAATAATGGATGCTGACTGTTGTGAAGTTTTCTTGAACAAGTTTTTTGGCTATTTCATAAATGCTATGATTTTTTTCATTTTTATTTTCTCAAAAGTCTGTAATTTCATTAGACATTTTTTCTTGACTATGAACTTATTAATTTACAAGTGGAAGTTTTGTTTTATTACTTTGGTTATCCTCTAATGTGGCCTATTGAATTATTTATATTTTTACCAATGTAAAATTGAATATGAAAAATAATGGTTGTTTATCAAATGTCATTGTTCAAACACGTTTACTTCTTTATCTAGAGAATACAATCTGTATTATGGCTTCTCTCTCTCTCTCCCACTCTCTTGCTCTCTGTCACTGGGATGTCACTTTGTTGTCCAGGTTAGAGTGCAGTGGCAAGCTTACAGCTCACCACAGCCTTGTCCTCCTGGTCTCAGACTGTTCTTCTGCCTCAGCCTCCTGAGTAACTTATACTACAGGTGTGTGCCACCACACTAAGTTAATTTTTTTATGTCTTGTTTGAACAAGGTCTTGCCACATTGCCTAGGCTGGTCTCAAACTCATGGACTCAAGCGATCCTACTGCCTCAGCCTTCCAAAGTGCTGAGATTATAGGCATGAGCCAAGTCCAGCCTTCCTTCCTTTCTTCCTTGTTCCTTTCTTTTCCTTTCCCTTACCTTTACCTTATCGTTTTTTTTTTTTTTTTTTTAAGTCGGAGTCTCACTCTGTCGCCCAGACTGGAGTGCAGTGGCCACTCCTGGCCACCACAGCCTCGACCTGCTGGGCTCTGGCGATCCTTCCGCCTCAGCTTTCCAAGTAGCTGGAACTACAGGCGCGCGCTACCACGCCCGGCTAATTTTTTGATTTATTGTAGAGATGAGGTCTCGCTTACCCAGGCGGGTCTGGAACCCACGGGCTCAGGCAATCCACTCACCTCAGCCTCCCAAAGGCGCAGGATTACAGGCTGAGCCACCGAGCCCGGCTTACTCCAGATCTTGAGTCCAGCCACCACTAAAGAGGGGTCATGTCCTCCTTTCTTCAACATGTGTTTACCACGTGACCATGGGTTTCTCTAGGAAACGAATGGAAAAACAATTACTGAACGTGTCTGACACCATGTTGTAAGGAACTTTCTCACAAGAGCCTGGAGCCTAACCTTCATCTGAGACCATCACTAGGCAAGAGATCGCTACTTTGTAAGGCTGACTGCCATGGTATCTTTTTCTAACTTATGGTCTCTCTCTTTCTCTTTTTTTTTTTTTTACTTCATTTTGATGAGTATCCATTACTATGCCCTAAAATTCCCTGGTATTTTCTTATGCAATATCTAATTTGTATTAAGACTATCCAGTACATTTTTAATAGTAGGTGTTGCATTTTACAGCTTTAGGAATTCCATTTGATTTATTGTGATGTCTTCCTAGTCTTATCAGTTTATGCTTTCCTTGGATTCTTTGAATCTGTTTGCAATAGTCTTTCTAAAGTTTTCACTAGATGATTCCATCACACCTTTTATTTCTGGATCTGTTTCCCTTCATTGAGTTTTCTCTTGGTGAAGGGTTATGCTTTTCTGCATCCTTGCATGTCTTGTAATTTTTAATCAAATGCTGAATAGTTTGAAAGTTACATTATGGACTGTCTGGATTTGGGTTTCTTTTTCAGAATAATGTTGACTCTTGCGTGGGCAGGCTTTGTCACTTCCAGTGCAATCCTATGGAGGTTCCCTGTAAAATTTGTTGGGGTGGAGTCCAGATTAGCCTATTTCTAGCCTAGTATGGCTGTCATCCTCTTTAAGCATCAACCTTCTGGTGTTCTGATTGAACAAAGCATCTTCATTCTGGATGAACAGTCTGAAATGCGACTGACTTTGTGCAGGCTCCGAAAGTTTCTGGATACTTGATTGTTCCTGATAGTCGGCCTGTGTCTGTGCTGCCGTAGTCTCGCCCTATGCATGCACAACTTTGTATTCACTCTTGCGCAGATTTTTGGAGTTCTTCCTCTTTACATTCTCCCTCCTCTTTGGAAATCTGCCTTGGAAGTTCCAGCCCCCTCACCCACCCTTCCCAAATTCCCATCTCTGTCTCTTCAACTCAGCCAGAATGCTTAGCTCTGAGCCGATTCTCTCTCCCTGTGCAGCCTTCTGGAAAATTCTTCCAGGCAGAGAACCAGGGCATTCACTGGGCTTCGCCGGCCTGTTTCACTTCTTTTGGGATTACAAGCCCTGCTTTCCCTGTTGTCCAGTGTCTGAAAACAGATGCCCGTACATTTTTGTCCGATTTGTTGTTTGTTTACCCCAGGAGGGCAAGTCTATGTCCATTGTGAGACCAGTTACTTCATAATGGCCAGAAGCAGAAGTCCCAGTTGCAGTTTTGCCCTTGTTATCATCCTGTTTCCAAGAAGGCAAGGAGGTAGATACTGACGGGTACAGCGTTGTTTTGTAAGGCGCCTCTTCCATGGGTGGTCTTTGAGTTATTTTCAGCTGTCTTCTTAAAAATGAGATTGTGTCACTCTTTCAGTCCCTGTGGGAGTGGAGGGCAGCCTAGGAGAATCCAAGGATTCAACGTTGTCAATGGCCTTTACCACAAGGCCCCATCCCAAGTCTCAGGTCCCGCTCCTTCCCTAAGAGGGCCCTGACTTTGGCTCAGGAGGCCAGTTCCAGCTGCAAATGTGCCTTCTCTGAATCTCGGATCCTCTTCCCATTAAGTCCTGAACTCACCCTTAGCTTGGTTCTCCAGCTACAGGAGACAGCAGTGTCCCTCAAGGCTGCCAAGGGGCCCTCTGCTTTCACCTTTCGGCCTTACATTGGTGAATAATCGGCCTGAGAGTCTCACCTTCTCTCTTGAGTAAATCAAAGGTTTTCAGCAACAGACACCCAATGCCATGGTCCTCCCAGCCCTCATGGTTGTCATGCCCCTCACACCAGCAAGTGAAAATCCTTCCATTCCTGTATTCCTGTACGATTCCGATCTCCAGTCAAAAATGTCTTAGCAAGGGCTCTGTGACAGCATGCCAGGAGGAATCCATGCCCCATCCCCATCAGTCACAGGGTCCTAACTGTCATCATTCAGGGGGAGGTACAACTCTACAATCCCAATTTAGAGTCTTTCTTTGGGAACAACTCTCAGGAGCGACGCCAGTCAGGTCTTACGTTGGTGCTCTGAAATAGACAGAGTTGAGGACGTGCATGCGTAGTGTTGATTGGAAAGTGAGTGAGGGGCACATGGAGGGGGCGGGGGCAAGTGTCCAAAGATCTCGGCCTGAAAGAGGGCGGGAGCAGGTTTGGTCTCGGCGGCACCTCAGGGACCACAGCAGTTCCATCCTGCACCTGTCATAAAAGAGTGGGAGGCCCTGCCCTTGTCTGGCTCCCGACACCCAGCCCGTCATCTTTCTTCTGAACCCTGGATCTGGTCTGCTTGGTCCCCTGACTCTGTGTCACATGGACCTTGCTTTTGTGGGCTGTCTTTCCAACAGCAACCACTGTCTTTGCCTGAACGCGTGTGGCTAAGATGAACAATGTAAGGTCTCTCTGGAGGATTCAAGAAACTGAACCAAGGGGGTGGGTGCAGTCATTAGGAAGAGCTGAGGAGGTGCAGTGGAACCCTTCCTTGTCCCGTTGTCACATCACTGGACTGGGTAAAACCAACATCCCAAGATGCAAATCACTCAAGTCCCATCATCAGTTCTTTATCTGACCTCTATTTCCCATCCTGTTCTGGAGGAATAGGATAGATGGAACAGACGACAGGCTATGACATTCTCAGGGATGAGCAGCGGGCCATGGGGTCTAGCCAGGCTCGATTGAGAGTGTCTGTTCTGGTCCCAGCTTGGGCTCCTCATAGCAAACAGCATCACAGCCTAAGGAGCGCGGGTTTTCAAAAGGGACCCCTGGGGAGGGGCGGGGGAGTGAATATTTTCCCTTCACGTTTATACAGAGATTTCAAGACTGGACTTGCTTTGCAGGGGCTGGAGCAGCTGAGTCTGGGCAGCTGCCCAGGTTTTGGTCAGAACATTGGGTCAAAGCAGTTTCCAAATCTCTCTGCCTTTGCTACTTAATGTGCCATCACTCAAGTTTAGGAGACCTTGTTTTCTCAGATTATAGCTGGAGCTAGTGACTCTATGGGCCAAAACACTGTGAAAGAGGCTGCCTTCAAACCAAGCCAAGGGCATAGGAGCATCTCTGTTGCTGTTGTGAGGAAAAGCTGCCCCCAGTGGGGACCCGGGAGACAAGTGGTCTTAAATTCAGGCGCACACACACCATTCAATGGACCCTTCCGGGCGGCAAAAAGCAGTGAAGACCTTCAAAGCCCCTGGCTCGTGAGCACTCTGGGGCCTGAGGACACTCAAAAGGAATCTGCACTGCTTAGCCTCTCCTCGGTTACAACGCCAAGCACTTCCTGAGTGCTAAGTCAGCGTGAGGCTTTCTCACTTCACCCTGGACCAAGCACACACGATTCTTCTTCTTCCCACATTACAGACGGAGCAGTCGGGGCTCAGAGAGGGCGCGTGAACCGCCTGGCAGGCGCAGGATGGGGCAGAGGCGTAGCGAGGACACAGACTCAGGATGTGAGACCCAAGCAGGTGCTGGTCCCACCTCGCACCGCCTCGGCCCTGGCACATCCTCTCAGGGCTCTGGGAAGTCAGCGGTGAAGCAGAGCTCCTGTCTGTCTCTCTCCTGGTGGGCAAGGGAAAAGGGAATTGGCAGTGCAGCCAAACAGCGGGGTGGGGAGTAGACAAGACATATTTCCTGTTCCTACGGCACAAAACCTAGCTTCTCTTTTTTGAATACAGCACATTCTCTTTTTTAAAAATTTATTTCATTATTTATTAGAAAGCTGTGGGGTGCAATTCAGGGTTAGGTATGCAAACGTTGATTATGCAAGGACCCTGGTGGATGAGGCGTGCCCCTTTTTCCCCTGGCAATTTCCCTCAACGGCCAATCCCACCCCCACTCCCCTGGCAGTTTCCCACTCCTGCCAATCCCTTTCTTATAGTATGATCATTGTTCAAGGTCCACTTATGAGTGAGAACGTATGGTACTCTCTTCTTTGTTTCTGTGGTAGATCGCTGAGTATGATCAACTCTAAATCCATCCAAGTTGCCATAAAGTCCATATGTTTGTCCTTTTATGGCTGCATAATATTCCATTGTGTATATGTACCGCATTTTTTTTTAATCCAGTCCAGTTTCGATGGGCAACACAGTTGGTTCCATGTTTTTGCTATTGTGACTAGTGCTGCAATAAACACGCGTGTGCTGGTCTCTTTCTGGTAGAATGATTTGAGTTCCTTTTTGGTAGAATGATTAGAATCCCAGTAGGGTGATTGCTGGGTCTTATAGAAGGTCAATTTCTAGTTCTTTTATGAATTGCTACACTGTTTTCCATAGAGGCAGAACTAGTTTGCATCCCTACCAGCAGTGTAGAAGCATTCTCTTTTCTCCATATCCTCGCCAGCATCTGTTGCTGTTTGTTTTATTAATGATGGCCATTCTTACTGGGATTAGGTGGTATCTCAATGTGGTTTTGATTTGCATGTCTCCGATGATTAGTGAGGCTGAGCACTTTTTCTTGTGTCTGTTGGCTGCCCATATGTCTTCTTTTGAGAAGTATCTATTCACGTATTTAATGGGCTATTTTTTTCCTTTTGGCATGTTTGTGTTCCCTATAAATCCTGAATGTTAGGTCTTTGTCAGATACATGGTTGGAAAATATTTTTTCCCATTCTGTGGGCTGTCTTCCCACACTCTTGATGGTTTCTTTTGCTTTGCAGAAACTTTTCAGTTCAATGAAGTCCCACTTGTCTATCTTATCTCTTAATGCATGGACATCTGTGGTTTTGATCAGGAATTGGTTGCCTACTCTGATTCCCATAAAGGTGTCACCTGCGTTTTCTAAGATTCGTATAGTTTGAGGTTTTACACTAAATGTATTTTTGTAAGCCACTTTATTGAAGTATGATTGACATGTACAAAGCTATACATATTTAATAAATACAACTTGATGAGCTTGTGGATAAGTATACACTTGTGAAACCAACCATCAAGACTAAAGACAAGCCCAGCACCTCCCAAATTTT
>CAUYQG010023609.1:0-18681 GCA_963574415.1 Tarsius wallacei | reverse complement strand
GTAGAGATGAGGTCTCACCAAGTTGTCTCGAACCCATGGGCTCAGGCAGTCCACTCACTTCAGCCTCCCAAGGCACGGGATTACAGGCTGAGCCACCGAGCCCGACTGGTCAGTTTTAAGAAGAAAAAATAACTACAGAAACAAACCCAAGGAACAGTAATTACAGTGATTTTCTTTTCTTTCTTTCTTTCTTTTTATTTTTGTTTTTGTTTTTTTTGAGTTGGAGTCTCACTCTGTTGCCCAGGGTAGAGTGCAGTGGCAGTGGCATGCTCATAGCCACCATAGCCTAGACCTGCTGGACTCAGGCAATCCTTCTGCCTCAGCCTTCCAAGTAACTGGAACCACAGGCATGTGTCACCATGCCCGGCTAATTTTTTTGTGTGTGTGGATTTATTATAGAGATGAGGTCTCGCCAAGTTGCCCAGGCTGGTCTCAAACCCATGGGCTCAGGCAATCCTTTCACTTCAGCCTCCAAGTAAAGTGCTGGGATTATAGTCGTGAGCCACCACTCCCGGCCATTATTTTCATTTCACTAAGATTTTTCATGATCTCTGGTATGACTCCATTTAGTTGTGTTTGGTATACAGGTTTCTCCCCCACTTTTTATCATTTGATTATGATTTGAAATTTTGTACAGTACATTTTGCTCAGGGACAATGATGGCATTGCTATGCGGGAGAGAAATAAGAGATGGCAGCAGCCACTGTCATTGTGGCTAGTCATGCAATAGCTGCTGTCTCCTCCTCCTTGGGTCAGGAGCTGCACTTTGTTCCTTTCTTTGGGCACTGAAACTGGAGAGGAGGAAAGAGTCACAGTTAAGGGAAGACGCAGTTGAACACGTGGTTCAAATTAGCTGAGTAACCCTCGAACGGGGTCCCAGGCTTCTCTACCCTGACTTGGCTACCCCTGCTTCTCCTTCATCTGCCCCTGAAGCCAGGCAAACTCTTTCATCATCAGGAACATTTTTTTTCTTAGTATCCTTATTAGAAGATGACTAGTGTCTTTAGGGGAATTGCTTTTCATACCTGCAGTGCTAGTATGTGTGTTAATGAGAAGTAAGACCTGAACCTTCCTCTCATGGATGTACCTACATGGAACAGTTCTGAAATACAGTGGACATGTGTACACATGTGAGCAAAAAAACTTCATTAGTTACTTGAAACCCACAGAATAATAGGACTTTGACCAGATACCTTAGAAGTGTGTATTTGATGTGAAGAAAACAGTCAATAATTGGTCTTATTAAAGTGCTTTAAGTGCTTTAAAATTCCTGTAGTTCCAGAACCAAATCTTTGGACTAAGGCCCCAGTCTGTCATTGTTTGGTAAACACTGTGACTGATTGGACATTGGAAAATATTCAGAAGGCACGGTCCTTGGAGTTATAACCCTGCTCCGAACAGACACAAGAACACATATGTATTATACACAAATGCACAAACAGTGCTTAGAATGGACCTTTACATCAAAGTCATAGTCAAGAATTTAGTGTTGTTAGTGTCTGCTTTGCATTCCATAATGCTGAATGCTTCATTAACTTTCCCCAACTGGGATCTGGGGGTGGGCATGGGGTTGGAGTTTGAGGCTGTCAGAGACTGGGACTTACCTGGATAGCAACTAAGCTTGTTTGTACCTTCTGTATGGAGCACCTCCCTCCCTGTTGCAGCTGTTCTTCACTCATCCACTTATACGTCTCTGAGCTTCTTTCTCAAAAATAAAAGGAAATAATGTTCCTCTCTTATTACCGTCAGTTTAGGCATTTGGCTATGTTTTTGTTACCATGGTATTTGGATATAGGCTTTGAGATGTAAATCTACCGAGAGATTCTTGTCTGTTAAGCAAGAATGAATATTAGAATCATGGAGAGTATGATCATAGAAGAGATGATAGCATTTGCTTAGACACCAAGTATCCCTTTGGGGGATATAGGAAGTGTTTGAAGAAAGTGGGAAGACAATTGAATATTGAACAGTTAATTGGGAGATTCTTCACAGTGGTCAGGAATATAGATTCGAGTGGTTTTTGTTGCAAATAGTAGAGTAGGCTTGACAGCTTGCAGGAAATAATCAATAGTGGTTAGAAATGAATTAGGTAAGACATTGCTGAAGGAGGTAATAAGGGAAATTTGACATCCCGTAATAAGAGGACCAATGAGGGAAGTGAGCTGGAGAAAACGTTGCCAGAAGTAATGTGAACTTCCTGGGGGAGAATGCAATGGTGCCAAGGAAAGTTGGAGTTGCCTTAGAGAAGGCAGAGAGAAGACTGGACAAGGGATTGGGCTCTGGGAATGGAGAACCCAAGTGAGGGGAGGGTGGGCAAGGGCATGCCTGCCTGGAGGTCATGCTGAGGGGTGAAAGACGCTGGAGAACGATTGGGTTACCCCTTGTCACTTGGTGGAGAAATAGGTAAGGCAGCTGTGGGTACAGCACATGCTCCTAGGGGTGCAGCTCTTGCTAGCTTCAGCAAAAATCCACCAAGCTATGAGTTGCAGCGTCTAGCACTGTACTTGATGTACAGTAGGGCCATTCATTTATTCAAAAATACTTACCTTGTTTCTGGGCCCTGGGCTTACCATGGCAATCAAGGTAGATGTGGTCTTTGCCCTGACAGAGCATCCTGCAGAGAGAAGAAGACTGTCATTAAACACTTATGCTCTTACTTAATATTGTGATGATTTCTATGGGAAGAAAGTACAGTGTTCAGAGAGCATAGATAGCAGGGCAGCGTTACCTAGTCTGGAGATTGGAAAGGCTTCTTTGAGGAAAGCCAAAGTATAAGCTGAATTTGTTAGAGAACATACATTTCCGAGCTAGGCACCTAGGGTGGGGATGGAGGTAGGGAATTCACTGACAGCACTTCTCATACTTTACTGTGCATATACCAGTCACCTGAAGGTCTTGTGAAAAATGCAGATTCTGACTTAGTAGGTCTGGGTAGGGCCTGAGGAGATGCATTTCTCACGAGCTCTCAAGTGCTTGTGGATCTGTAATCACCTTCAGAGGCTTTCTGTGAGTACTTCTTTTCATGCCTGCTTTTTTTTAAAAAAAATACATTTTATTTTGTTTCTGTTGAAAGATGGTAGTATTTCACTGAGTCATTTTTTCCTCCCCTCAGTCTGTAGCCACAGTGGCTGCAATGATATAACTGTTAAGTGCTTTCAAACTGTAGTTGATTAGTAGTAGAGACTCTGCTGTTCCTTCCATGTAATGTGTTAGTTGAAAATATTACAGATAACCCACATTGTAGAGAAGGCCAAAGATGTGGGGACAGCAGAGTCTTAGGATTTGATAAGGCAAAAGAGAAGATAAAATCCATTGTTATGCATGTTAACTTAGAGAATTTCTCTTGGTATTTCCCAAAACATCTTTTCCCTTTGTTTCCCTAGAATGGAATGGAGGACTCAGGCTTTGTTTTTGATAATACAACTCCTTACTGATAATGAAGAAGGTCAACTCTTAGGATTAAACGGATTGCAACTAGATTAAAAAGCTTCACCTAAACCAAAAATATATATAGGACTGTTGCCTCCTAGAGATAGTTCTCAATTACTGTAACTCTGAACTTCCATCAGTTGTTTCTCAAAACTTTTGAGATATTAAGGGTTTTCTGGCTTTTCTGAATAAAACCTAATTAGATCACATTTATATATAATTTTTAAAAATTTCCATCAGATAACTGGCATAGGAGGAAAGGGGAGTCTCCCTGAAACCCAAGGTCTTTTTTAGGGTGGTAGTCTTTTTGAGCAGTGTGCTCAGAAAAGGTTTGAGTTCTGTGATTTGAAAGCATATAACGTTTTATTTTGAAAAACAACATGAGATAATTAGTAGATCACATAGAAAGATATAGTCCATGCAACACGATATTAGTTTGACATTCACATTCTTAGAAGTTTGTGCATGGAGAGGGAGGGTGGAGTAGGGAAGGACAAAGTTGGAATCACCAAGACCTAGTTCTAGTGATTTGTTTATCATCAAGGCTCTAAAACAGGCTGTATGTAGTATGCTTAGCACCTTAAAAGGTGATTTTAAAAACTTTTATTTTGAAATAATTTCACACTTTGAAAAAAGTTAGAATAGTATAAATAACTCCTGTCCCTTTTACCCAGAGCCCCCTATAGCCTTATCATTCTTTCTATATTACATGCAATCATTATTCAAACAGTAGTTATGTTCTGTAATGTCACAAGCACTGAATTCATAAGTATTAAACCATTGTTGCTAGGGGAAATTCAGGTGAGGTTGCTTCGAGCTTGTGGTCACATTTTCAACAACTGATCAATACATAATCTTGTTTTAGTGTGCGCTTCTGTTTTGCTTGCTTGTTTTGAGGGGGGGTCTTGCTCTGCCACCCAGACTGGAGAACAGTGCTCACTGCATAACTCACTGCGGCCTTGAATTTCTGAGCTTAAGCAATCCTCTTGCCTCTTGAGTAACTGGGACTAGAGGTGTGCACCACCATGCCCAGCTGTTTGTGTGCTACAGTTTAAAGACCCCGTACTTAATACATATTGTTGATTCATTTGATTTGAACTCATGCCTGAATGAAGCTTATTTAACCCTTACCTGTTTTCTCTGTAAGGTTCATCCCAACAGCTGTCTTGTCACATCAGGACTATCCTTGGGAGCTACCTTAAACAGTGAAATCAATAAAAAACACAAAAATGTAAAAAATGTGGCACTAAATAGGCCATGAAAAGAATACTTGATAACTGTATGAAAGCAGAAACAACGGCAGACCATTGCCTGGCTGGGAGCAAGAGCATTAAGCAACTCAAATTTTTGTTGCTCTGTGCACATGCATGCCTGTGAATGACAGCAAAAGTGCCAAGAGTATTGGTATTTGGGATTACAAATAAAGCATAGTGAGTAGGCAAGTTCGCAGATTCAGTTCTTTTGTATTATTATTTTTTTTCTGAATTATTTGAGAGTAATCTATAGATATGATATGATATTGTCCCAGTTTTGGCCAATGAGAGGTCTTGTAAGCTGGCTTTGAGCACATTTTAACCTTCTGGCACAGCAAGATGTTCCAGGCTCATATTGTGCCTTCCCTGTCCCAACTCTGAAATCAGCTGTTTCTCTAAGGAGCCTTGGTTCTTTTTAGCAGTTTGTTTTTTCTCTTTAGCTTTAATACTTCAAGTACTGTCTTAAAAAAAACAAAGACTCATGATATGATCGCAATAAAACCATCAGGATCAGAAATTAACGTGGTACAATACTTCCATCCAACCCACAGACTCCCTCTGCAGGTGCAGTATCTAATCTCCGATCCCCTGTTGGTTGTTGTGTCTTTAGTTTCCTTCAGTTAGGAATAACCCTTTAGGTTTTTCTTGATTTTCAAGACCCTCACATTTCCTGAGAGTGACTTTATAGACTGTTTCTCATTATGGGTTTGCCTATTGCTTCCTTATGATTAGGTTTAGAGCTGTGCATTTGTGACAGGATTACCACATAAATGTTGCTTTGTTCTCCGTGCATTGTATCAGCGAGGCACATCATGTCATTGTCCTGTTACTAGTGCTGATAACTTTTATTTATTAAGACAGTGTCAGGTTTCTTCAGTGTGCTTTTCATTAATAAGTATTTTATGTAATAATAAGTAATATGTATTTTTATTTATCCCTTAATTAATAATTAATTTGTAATTAGTATTTTGTGAGAAGATGTTTTGATATTAAACAAATATCTGTTCTTCATCGTTCTTCCACCTATTTTAGTATCCATTGATGATTCTTTTGCCTGAATCAATTATTAGTGTGAATGTTGCCAAATAATTGTTTTCTGATTCTATTACTGATTATATATACTTTTTTTTTTTTTTTTGAGTTGGAGTGTCACTATGTCGCCCAGACTGGAGTGCAGAGGCACGCTCAAGGCCACCTTAGTGACGACCTTCTGGGCTCAGGCGATCCTTCCCCCTCAGCCTTCCAAGTAGCTGGAACTACAGGCATGCACCACTATGCCTGGCTAATTTTTTAAAATTTATTGTAGAGATGAGGGCTCACCAAGTTTCCCAGGCTGGTCTCAAACCTGTGGACTTGGGCAATCCTCTCACCCAAAGTGCTGAGATTATAGGCATGAGCCACCATGCCCAGCCTGATTATACATTTATTAGTTGTTGTTCAACTGTAAAATAGAACTTTCTCTTCCATATTATTTATTCATTCATTTATTTATTCAATGGATTGTAATCTATTACTATTAATTAGATTTTCATGTTGTCCCAGTTTTGGCCAATGAGAGCTCTTGTAAGCTGACTCTCTGTCATTTTGATATGTCCTCATCATTCTTTGAGCACATTTTAATTTTCTGATGTTCCAGTATGAGATGTTCCAGGCTCATATTGTGCTTTCCCTGCCCCAACCTTAGGATCTGCTGTTTCTCTAGGGAGCCTTTGTTCTTTTTAGTAGTTTTTTTTCTTTTTACCCTTTAATACTTCAAAGTACTATCCTAAAAACAAGGACGCTCATGTATATGAATGCAATAAAACCATCAAGATCAGAAGTTAGCATGGATACAATACTTCCATCCAACCCACAAATTCCCTTTGTAGGTGCAGTATCTAATCTAGGATCTAGGTTTTTTTAATTAAAAAAATAAATTTTTATTTAAAAATCTATTATTTTATTTCTGCATTTCCTCTAAAAAACAGAAGAGTTTTTAGAAGCCACAATCTGGGTCCTAGGTTTGCTCACTGCCGCTGGGGTATCAGATTTTAGACCCTTTTCTTAGCGGATAGAACCAGGAAATGTGTATGTATAAATACACATACACATATATTTATCTATTTCTGTGTTTATCTGTGTTCAAAAGCAGGTGTTTTTAGCCTTTCTGTGTTTGCAACTCTCCCCTGAGAAACCAACTCTCGGTATCAATATACAGTTTGCCCAGTTACACTGTAGGTGACCAATTTCCTGCTCACACTAGCTGAATCCTCAGCTTTCAGTGATCTGCCAGCAAGTTCTGACTGAGTCTGTGGGCCCCAGTGTCCTACAAGCCTGTGCTGATCAAGGGGAAGGAGAGTTGAGAACTTTTTCACCTGTTGGTGACTTATGGTGATTTGACTGTGGAAAGTTCATCCTTACAAGAAAGACCGCCTGGCATCGTAGCAGAAGACTAGCATCTCCTCTGTGTTTGAAGAAAAAAATTGCTTTGCTTTTAGGATTTTTTTTTCCTTTGAACTATTTCCAACTTTGGTTTTAAACTTCTTGGGAGGCTTGAGCTGTGTTTATTTTTTTTCTCCAGATTTCATGTGCTTTTGGTATTTTTCTGGAATTGAAACAAAATACTTTAAAAATTATCAATTTGTCTTTGATTTATATAGTGTTTTAAAAATCGCTTTTTTTCTGCCTAATTCAAATGTGTTTCTTCACCACAGGATTATGAATTTTTGTGTTTGATTCCTTTTCTTTTTTTTTTTTAAGAGTAAGCCTTTTGCTCTGTCACCCAGGCTGGAGTACAGTGGTGCAGTCATAGCTCGCTGCAGCCTTGAACTCCTGGGCTCAAGCAATCCTCTTGTCTCAGCCTCTTGAATAGCGGGGACTACAGGCACATGCCCCCATGCCTGGCTGTGATTTCTTTTTGCTAGAATGTTGAATTTAGGAATTGTGATCTCCATTAGACCTGAGTTCTAATTAGACCTAAGAACTAAGTTCTAAGTCCTAAGAACTAAGACCTAAGAACTAAGGTCTCCATTAGACCTAAGTTCTAGCTACTCAGAATCAAATTTCCCTGATATATAGTGTCTACATTTAGATGCACACTACAGACTTATGTTTTCTCTGACTTGGTACTATCATTGTTTGAGAAAATAATGTGTAGTTATTAATCTTATCCTCCTTATTGAGGGCTGTCAGTTTGATGCTTTATTCTTTCTTTATCCTTTGTTTTCTCACTGAAGGAGTTCCGAATCATTTCCTTTCTGCAGGGAACTTGGGAAGAGAGTAAAGAGCCCTGATCACTGCAGTCGCTTTCCTTTCCCTTCAATAGTCTAAGTATTTGACTCTCACCATTTTGGTAGAGGGGAGAGTCCTCTCTATAGTGTTATTCTTTTTTATGTTCTGGAGTCAGTTAACTTTTGGTTCTTCCTCTGGTGAGTTAACACCTGACTTTTATTCTGCAACATTTTCTTTTGACATGTGGGGTGGATTTCTCTGAAATGACATTTCACATTTGTCTACTGTATGTGACTACTTCTTCCTGCGTTCTCTCTTATTTCTGAGTAAATAAACCTTGATCTCCTGGGTCCTTGGCAACAGTAGAGCTCAGCCTGAGGTAGTGAGGACTTGGCTCTGCAGGGAACCATTGTCCTGAGATGTTCTGATACTGGTTTCCAGGAGATGAGTTAGTTTCTTGATGGCAAGTCTTTGATTGTGAAGGCTTGCTGGTGTTCTTTTATGTAAGTCATGGGCCTCATATCACAGATTTAGTATTTGTTGTTTTTTAAAAAGTGCACTGGGAAAGCCTGTGTTCTAACCCTGATGCCATCTTACTGACCCATAGTTTTCTCATCTGTAAAGTGAGGATATGGATGCCTGTCCTGCTTCTTTAGAGCACTGTGGTGAGGATGACGAAGGGTGGAGAATAGGGAAGGAAGGGAAGAGAAACCAATAGCCCTTAACATTTATTAAGTTACCCACTAGGTTTCAGGCACTGTCAGGCATCTCATTTAATAATCCAAACAAGGCTGGGCGCAGTGGCTCATGCCTGTAATCTCAGCACTTTGGAAGGCGGAGGCGAGAGGGTTACCTTGTCTCTACAATAAAAATAAAAAATTAGCCGGGCGTGGTGGCACACGCCTATAGTTTCAGTTACTTGGAAAGCTGAGGCAGAAGGATTGCCTGAGTCCAGCACGCTGTGAGCGTGCCTGCACTCCAGCTTGGACGACAGAGTGAGACTCCAACTCAGAAAAAAAAAAAAATCTGAACAACCCAGAGAAGATGGTAGTATCCTCATTTATATAGGTGAGTGAGTATTACAATGTTCAGAATGGTTTTCACTTGAGTTTGTGTTCAAACTCCAGACTAATTTCAGAGCTCACAGTCGTTCCATTTGGCCACATCATCTGAGGCTATGGTTGACAAGACATTTGTCAAATATGAAGTTCAGTAGAAACTTAAGGGATGATACTTTCTGTGGTTACCTCTGAGGACAGAGACTGTGACATAGGCACTTAAGTCTACTTTCCTAGAGGGAGGGTATCTTAACTGATAAATCAGGAGAATTAAATTACATGTTATAAGTGATGAAACAAGCTAATGGAGCTAATTAAGTAACTCTCAGAGGTCACTGCTGTCATCGATTTGATTCTGAAACTAAATTCTTATTGTTATATATAGCTGCTGCTTCTCCGATTTTAAAAATGAGTGGTTTGTGGAACTTGGAGTGGTCCAGGATTTATTTTTGCCTTGCATTTGTTGTTTAGACTACCATAAAAAAATAGTTTTCATCTCACTGCCTTGTCATAATGCTATATGTCAGGGGTAGGTAAACTTATTGTGTAAAGGGCCAGGTAATAAATATTTTAAGCTTTGCCAGCCATATGGTCTCTGTCTTAGCTACTCAGCTCTGCCATTCTAGTGCGAAAGCAGCCCTAGACAATACATAAACGGGTGAGCTTGGCATATTCCAATAAAACTTTATTTATGGACACTGAAATTTAAATTTCATACTCTTCCCTCATGTTACATAATATTCTTCTTTTGATATTTTTCCAGCCATTTCAAAATGTAAAAACCATTTTTAGCTCATGGACTGTACACAAACAGTCAGTAGACTGGATTTGGCCAGTGGGCTGTGGACTGCCAATCATGCTTTTTATCATTCTGAAGTTTTCTTTCTTTGTGTTTCCTTTTTGGGTATTCTTCTGTAATATTGGCCTCTAAGTCTCTTCTTGCCTTGCAGATGGTAGTGTTTAATACATGTTGGTTTGATTTGGGGCACCTAGCTCGTGGAAACTTTACTTGCTCTGTGATGTGGTCTCTGATACCTGCTCTACCAGCAAATATAAATGGAGATTTTAAGTGGAAAAAAGATTTAATCAGTAGGTAACCCAGATACATTTTTTAAAAAATTTATTTTATTTTAATTTTTGGAGACAGTGTCTCACTCTGTCACCCAGGCTGGAGGGCAGTGGCACGATCATGGCTCACTGCAGCCTCAACCTCCTGGGCTCAGATGATCCTTGTACCTCAGCTTCTTCAGTAGGTGGGACTACAGGTGCATGCCACCATACCCAGCATTTTTAATTAAAAAATTTTGTAGAGATGAGGTCTTGCTGTGCTTCCCAGCAGTCCTCCCACCTCAGTCTCCCAAAGTGCTTGTATTACAGGCCATGAGCCACCATGCCCAGCCTTGGATACCATTTTAACAGATAAATCAGCTTCCAAATGCTTGTTACTATGTGTGGCATAGTGGAATGCCAGGATTGGGGGAGTTCAATTCCAGAATTTATTTCTTGCTCTACTATCAGTACCTTGTTATTTTAGACAAAAGTTACTCTATCTGCCTTGGTTTCAGATTTTTCACTTGTAAAATACAAGGGTCTAGATTAGGAGCACTCGTTATCTAACCTTTCTCTAAAGATGACTGTTGTGCTCCCTGAGATTTTTTTTTTTGAAAGTAGGATTTATTGAAAGGACAGAAAAGCTCCCAGAGCAGGAGGGGAATTGAGAGGGTTGCCCCTCCCTGGGATTTAAACTCCCTATTTGCAAACTGAGGCCCAATTTGTGGCACAACTGGCCGAGGACTTGTATCTGCCGGGTCTGCTAGTGTATCCAAAGCCAGTGAGGTGGCAATGCCATGCACTCCTGGGCTTCCAGTTCATTGGGTTTGAATGTTGTGCCCTCTAATTTACATTTACATTTTGCTTTTGTCAGAAAACAAAACAAAACAAAAAAAGCTGGCTGTATTGGTGAGTATTCTGGGAAAACCCTCACAGACCACACAGCTTATGTTTTTTTGGGATTGCTTGCTTTGTCGAAACACTTTTTAATTTTTAAGAGATGATTCTTCCTATGACGGCAACAACTCTGGCTGCCAGGAAGCTTTTTTCTGATATGCTTTCTGAAATTTTTCCCTGTTGAATCTTTCTTTAGTTTCTTGCTTTCATTCAATTTCTTGAGATGTTTTTGCTTCATTAAAGTGAATCTGATAGGACCAAACCTTGCCTCCTCTTTCTACAGCAGCTTTTTTCCCATCCCTTGATGGTATTTTTAGGTGTAGAAAACCTGTCTAGTTCTGACACCATGGCTCATGTCTGTAATCTCAGCACTTTGGGAGGCGGAGGCAAGAGGATTGCCTGAGCCCAGGAATTCAAGATTAACTGGGAAACTTGGTGAGACCTCATCTCTAAAATAAATAAAAAAATCAGCTGGGTGTGGTGGCACACACCTGTAGTTCCAGCTTCTTGGAAGGCTGAGGCGGAAGGATCACCTGAGCACAGCAGGTCAAGTCTGCGGTGGTCATGAGCGTGCCACTGCACTCCAGCTTGGGTGAGAAAGTGAGACTCCGACTTAAAAAAAAAAAAGAAAACACCTGTCTAGAGTCCCTGACCTGCTTCTTTGTCACTCTGACTTGAGCCCTGCACATGCGGTTGAAGGCTCCTAAATGGCACTGTGTACTTTTCAACTCCATGGCTTTCCTGGTTCTTCTTTTTGTGTGGCACACAGAATACTTGCCGTGTAGCTTCTGAGAAAAAGCTTGCATTGCTTCCAGCCATTTTAATTCTTTTTAGAGCTTTGAAGATTTCACTGGGGTTCTGTCTCCTTACATGGCTTCCTACCTAGTTATTTCTAGAGGACTTGAAGGTTTATACCATATCCTCTTCTGGGGTAAGTCACCATACCTGACTCGCTTCTTAGTTAGCTGCTTTTAAAGACTTTTTTTTTGTGAGGCTCACTTTTTGTGGTCCTCACTCTGTCACTCAGGCTGGAGTGCAGTGGTGCAGCCTTGACCTAGCTCATTGCAGCCATGACCTCCTGGGCACGAGGGATCCTCCCATCTCGGCCTCCTCCCCTTCCCCTCAGTAGCTGGGACTATAGGTGCATGTGCCATCACACCTGCCTTATATTTGTACTTTTTGCTGTATTGCCCAGGCTGATCTCAAACTCTTGGGCTCAAGTGATTCTCCCACCCCGACCTCCAAAGTGCTGGGATTATAGGTGTGAGTCACCAGGCCTGGCAGTCATTGTAGTTTTGGTTTGCATTTCCCTGATGATTAATGTGCCTTTTGACCATTTGTATTTCTTTTTGAACAAATGTCTTTTCAGCTCCTTTACCCATTTTTAATTGATTTGTTTGTCTTTGTTTTTGAGTTGTAGTCTCACTCTTGTTGCTGGAATGCAGTGGCACACTCACAGTCATTGCAGCCTTGACCTGCTGGGTTTACGCAATCCTTCTGCCTCAGCCTTCCAAGTAGCTAGAACTATAGATGCACGCCACCATGTTTTTTTTTTTTTATTGTTGAATTATAAAAGTTCTTTTTTCTAGATTCTAGACCTTTATCAGGTATATGCAATTTTTTTTTTACTCTCTTCATAGTGTTCATTGGAGCATAATATTTTTAATTTTTAATTTATCTTACTTTTTCAGTTGCTTCTGTTTTTGGTGTCATATCTAAGAAACCATCACCTAATACAAGGTCATGAAGATTTAAACCTATGTTTCCTTAAAAGACTTTTGTAGTTTAATTCTTACATTTAGGTTTCTGATCCTCTTTGAGTTATCTTTTGTATATGGTGTGAGGTAGAGGTCCAACTTTGTTCTTTTGCATAAGGATATCTAGTTGTTACAACATGAAAAGACTGCTCTTTCCCCATTGAACTGTCCTGGCACCCTTGTTGAAAATCATAAACATGCCTGAGCCCGCGGGTTCGAGACCTGCCTGGGCAACTTGGCGAGACCTCATCTCTACAACAAATCAAAAATTAGCCGGGCGTGGTAGCGCGTGCCTGTAGTTCCAGTTACTTGGAAGGAAGGCTGAGGCGGAAGGATCGCCGGAGCCCAGCAGGCCGAGGCTGTGGTGCAGTCTGCACTCCAGTCTGGCACTCCAGTCTTGAGACTCCAACTCAAAAAAAAAAAGAAAATCATAAACATACAGGTTTGACCATAAACATACGGATTTGTTTTGGACCTTCTTTTTGTAATATTCAGCGTCAGATGTCCGCCCTCATTCTTTGTATTGGTGGGTATTGCTGTTAATAATATACCTGTAATAATAGCTAGCAGGTGGATAATGCCCATTAACCTAGTACTCCTTGCAGCACTGATACGAGGCGATTTTCAGGCCAAGATTATTTTTGTTCTTGGGCTTGGAAAAAATCCTGGCTTTGTTGACATGCTGAGGAAATTTTCTACCATCCTTTTCTTGTTCTAAGTATAATGTGGCTAGGTTTTTGTGAAAGATGTTTTCTATTCTTGTGTTGGTAGCCTGGGGGTTAAAGAGTTAAACAAACCAAATCATTTATCAGAATCTAGTGAAGATTTAATGTGGTATTCTTGTTGCTGGGCAACATTTTAGTGGCTGCCCTTAAAGTGCTTCACTGTAGGTAAATCTCCCAGTAAACCTAACCTGTACGTGGGTTTGAACAGCGTGAGTCCCCATTTTCCTTCTCAGCTGCCTTGTTTTAGCCTTTGTAGCCGTCTGACTTATGCCCTGAAACCAGGTCCTTTGAATCACACCACATCCCTCTGCAACCTTTATTGGCAGAACTGAGAAATGTCTAATCCATAACCTCAATCAAACTGACTCATTGAGACAGCTGGTTTCACAAACCTCCTGCTGTATCAGGTAGTTCTAAGATTGTTTTTCTAGAATGTCATTTTATTAATATAATTAGATAAAGCAGTAACCATTTGACTTGCTTTCTATGCTCTATAAATTAGCAATTAAGGATAATTACTGCATCCATGAAAGTTTGCAACATGAATCAGCACAGCTTTGGCAGACCAATTACCCATGACAGTTTCTCCTCAATCTTAACATTATTCTCCTGAAATTAAAATTCTGAAAAATGATATATTTTACTTACATATGTTTATTGTTTGTTTTCTCCCTCCACTAGAATGTCAGTTCCTCCAAGAGCAGAAATTTTTGTATTGTTTTATTTCACTGAAATAATACAGCTTGCCTAGAGCAATGCCTGGCACATAGTAGGCACTCAGGAAGTTTGTATTGAATTAGTAAATGAATTAATCAATGAATAAAATTATAGAATAATCAGCTTGGATGGCAGGTCTTTCAGAGAGGACAAATGGCTTGTTTTGGTGCCATATGAACTATGAGTTGTCTGACATATAGACCTTTGGTCTATTTCATATTTTACTTGGACATTTTTAGTATTTTCCACATAGAACATATTTCTCCTTTGCTTTATTTGGTGGAGAACCTTAGATACAGAAAGACCATTAAAATATTTTTATTGAGGAAGAACTTGAATAAAGATTGTTGACAAGTAAGACAGGAGGGAATTTAACAGTGCCTGGAAGATGAAATGGAGGTAGCGAAAAGAAAGTGTAGTGTGTTTTGAATGATTTCAGTTCCTGTGGACAGTAGGAGGGAAACTCGTTCCTCCCAGTAGAGGCAGATCTCTTCCTTCCATCGTGGTCTACAGACACAGTCTTTTCTGACCTCTCCACCAAGAAAGTGGCCAAAAGAGGGGAAGAGGGTTTAGGAGGAAAGTTGTATACCTGCCTTTTGTTTCTTCCTGAGGAGTAGGAATAGCAATGCCTGTCACAGTTAATCGCTTCTTGTTACTTAGGAGGTTGGTTGGTGACTGCTGCTTACATTTGTATACTAAAGAGTATAAAAGGTGTAGAGCAGCCTACAAAGTAAAAACTGTCTCTGTCTAATATTAATTCAAGCATTGATTATCTGAATGGCATTTTTGGTGCAATAATGCAAAGAAGTTCTGACAGCAGACTTTAGGACAGCATTCAGGGAGAGGGGAGGACGCCCAAAGGAGTTTTGCATAATTACTACGGACAGATTTTTTGCCAAAGTCCTTAATAGGGCCAGGATAATAATTGTAGGCTCATTGCTCCCAGAGATCTAGCTTACTAGGCAGAGCCATGAGAATAATAATTCTGATATTTAGAGGTGAAAAGGGGCTCTCTTCTCATTAGTCTTGAACTTTTCAGTGGCGTTTGTCAGACTTGAGAAATAAGGGTGGTTTTCTAGGTTGGGTCAATGCTTGCTTATCAAAATTTACCTTTGACAGCCATGGTGAATTTTCCTATAAATGGGCCTTGGCTTTTCCAAGAGGTCTCCTGGGAATGCTTTATTACTTTTTGTGAAAACTTGACTAAAATTGAGGGACTAGAGACAGGGGATCTGGTTTGTATGCTCTATGTGGGTTGGCTGTCCTCAGCCCTGTGTGGAATTTGTGCCAGAATGATTTAAGTACAGGTATTCTACACTATGCTATTCTTGGTGTGTATTTTGTTTTTGCCACTTGTGAGGAGGAATTGACTATAAATGAGTCAGATCCAAGCTTTCCTTTTCTTCCTTGGCCCTTTTCATTCAGGAACTTCCAACAGCCCCTTCTCTAGGATACGTGCTCTTTCTTGACTTTATTTTCTTTGAGAGCGTGTCTTTTTAGATTGTCAGTTACCTGGGATGATGCCTTGGACACAGGTTCTCAGGATAGGCTGTTAGCAAAGTTGTTTGGTTGGAAGTTTAAGGGTTTAATTGCTGTTAAGACTTGATCAGAAAGAAAAAAAAAAGTAAAGCATGCTGTGTAATTGGATTAGGAAAACAGTCTTTTTTTATGGTGAGGGAGGAATGATGTAGGCCAAAGTCTATGTGCTCGAGGTATTGGGGACATTGAGACATTAATCAGCACTATTTGGAAAATTAGAATATGCATAATTGATAGAGTTTCCATGAAAAGATAGTAGAGTGGATAAATGAATTGTGGTATATTCATGCAATGGAATACTCTACAGCTGTGAAAATGAGTGAAGTACGGGTGTACCTCTTGCTCATGAGGTATGTTTCCGATTTAGAATTTTTCCAGATTTTGGAATATTTGCATTTACTTACTGGTTGAGTATCTCTAATCCAAAAGTCTACAGTGCTCCAATGAGCATTTCCTTTCAGTGTCACATTGTTGCTCAAAAATTTTTGGGTTTTGGAGCATTTTGGATTTCAGATTTGGGATGCTCAGCCTGAATGGTATTTTGCATCAACGTGAATGAGTTTCATCAAACAAAATGAACAAAAGAAGCAAGTCGTTGGTGGGTACATGGAGTAGACTCAGTGTGGAGTTTAGACATAGGAAAAACAAAATGGATGTTTACACAGGTGAACTGTACAGAAAAGCAAGAGAGGGATTATCACAGCGATTAGGGTAGTGATAGAAGCTGGGAGAGGAGACACTTAGAGTGGGCACAGAGGGAATTTTGAGTTCCGGTAGTGTTCTAACTTAATTCGAGTGTTGGTTCCACAGTTGTTTACTTTCTTATTCTTTAATTTGTACATATGAATTGTATTTATTTATTGAGGTGGGGAGGTGAGGGAGAAATGCCCTCTAAATGGACATGCACAGGAGCGGCTCCCTTCATGTTCCTTTACAGAGAGCTCTGTGGTCTTGTCTGAGCAGTGCTCAAGTTGATAGAACTCCACAGTCTTCTGTCTACTGAGCTTTCAGTAGCTAGTTCTTACTTTGACACAAGGACTTGAGAGTTTTGTGGGTCTAGTGAAGCTAGTGCCTGAGTCCCCTACCTGCTCATTATCTTGGGCCTGTCTTAGCAAGGACAGTTTGAATAGCTTGGGTCATTTTTTCTGTCTGCCCTTTCTTCCCTTCTGTCACTCGAAAACCTCCCTTCTCCTCTGCAGATATTTTAAAGTTCAGTGCCTGTTCGCTTCAGAGCTCTTGCAGTTGCAAGTGGGTTCTTCGCCTAGCACCTTTGCTTAGAGACATGAGAGGAGCTACTGATAGTGCTTGGGAGCCTTAAGGTGCTTATTAGAGTCTTCTGTTTTGGTCATCTAGGGCATAGGTTTTCTAGATTACTTCTGTATTTCTTTGTTGACCTCAGTGTTGAATGCTGTGTACACAGGAAGCAGAAGCAATGGGCCCTGGGATATCACGTCCACATTAGTCTGGGGCAGGCTCAGTTGTTCCCAGATGGTATGTAGGGGCTTCTTCCTTCAACTTCCCCCTTTCTTAAGTCTTCCGTTGTTTGCTTCAATGCTAGAATGGAAAGTGTGGGTGGAGATATTAATTCCTTAGTAATTGCAAAGAACACAAGTGGTGCTACTTGGGCGAAATTATAAAGGTCATTAATCTTCATGTCTCACACACCTTTTCACCCAAGTCTGTTTATGACTTTTCTATTGTTTGTTTAATTCCTACTTGTGTATCTGGGTCCATCATTTCAGAATCTGGCCCAAGTCGTTACATAGGTATTTCTCTTATAAAATTAAATGCCATCCTGTTTATTTAGTCATTCAACAAATATGGTGGCATGGTGGTTTATGCCTGTAATCCCAGTGCTTTGGGAGGTTGGGTGATGGATCACTTAAGGCCAGGAGTTAGACACCAGCTTAGGCCACATAGTGAGCCCCCAACTTTACAACAAAATTTTTAAAAATTAATTGGGCGTGGTGGCATGCACCTGTAGCGCCATCTACTCAGAAGGCTGAGGCAGGAGGATCCCTTGAGCCTGGGAGTTTGAGGTTACAGTGAGCTATGATTGTGCTACTGTACTCTAGCCTAGGCAACAGAAGGCAATCCTATATCTCAAAACAAACACACAAACAAACAAAACCACAAACAAAAACCCAAATATTTGAGTGCTTCCAAGGGACCAAGTGCTGTTCTAGATGTTGGGAATATGGCAGCGAACAACCTAGATCATGGCAATGGCTAACGTCCTCTTTTTTTCTCTCCCTCCCCCTGTTTAGGTTCTCTCAGGGTGTGCCATCATTGTCCGAGGGCAGCCTCGTGGCGGACCTCCTCCCGAGCGGCAGATCAACCTCAGCAACATTCGTGCCGGAAATCTTGCCCGCCGGGCGGCTGCCACACAACCTGATGCAAAAGATACTCCTGACGAGGTAGGTGCTTCCTGAGGCCCTCCTGGGCCTGTGAACCCAGGTAACAGCCTACTTGCCTCCATGATGGACAACATCTTTTCTGCATATTTTGAGCATTTTTATATCATAGGACAGATGATTCTGATATGGCCACAGCAGCTTGAATTGTTGTTTATACTTTTACCATCTTTAGCAGCAGTTGAAGTCTTAGGACTTTTTCTCGTACACTTTCCTGTAAGTTTAGGTTTGTCATGTTTCTACTGCTTTTTCTCTTGGAGTGGCTTAGGAACATTTCGTAGGTAGCCCTAGCCATTTGGACTCACCATTGGCTATGGCAGAGCACATTGTTCAAAATTCAGAAGGATATACAGTGAAAAAGCTAATACTTCCTAGAGACAATTGATGTTCCTAGATCTCGTGTCTCCTTCCAAAAATATTGAATGCCTATACCAGCAGACACTTTCATTTTTACACATGGTAGCATATATGAAAGTCAGGCCCATTCTTTTTTTTTTTTTTTTTTTATTTTATTTTATTATGTTATTGTGGGGTACAGTTAGGGGTTAGGCATACAAAAATATTTCGTTCAGGTACCCTTGTTGATAAGAGGTGACTCCCCATCCTCAGATAGATACCCACCACCATTAATC
>CAUYQG010023608.1:0-38120 GCA_963574415.1 Tarsius wallacei | reverse complement strand
GTGGCTCAGCCTGTAATCCCGCACTTTGGGAGGCTGAGGTGAGTGGATTGCCTGAGCCCGCGGGTTCGAGACCCGCCTGGGCAACTTGGCAAGACCTCATCTCTACAATAAATCAAAAAATCAGCTGGGGTAGCGTGTGCCTGTAATTCCGGCTACTAGGAAGGCTGAGATGGAAGGATCACCAGAGCCCAGCAGGTTGAGGCTGCAGTGGCCGGGAGCAGCCACTGCACTCGAGTCTGGGCAACAGAGTGAGACTCCAACTCAAAAAAAAAAAAAAAAAAAAGAAGAAGTTATTGAACACAGAAACAAAAGAATGGTCATACTCATCACAAAAGTACAGGCAGGCACAAAATCAGTAGAGCATACAGATCATCCCAAAACATGAAAATACACACACACACGTAATATAAAAGTAAAAAGGAAAAGGAAGCAAAGCAACCTACTAAGAGCCCTATCACAGAAATAAACTTACAGTTCAATTATTAATTTGAATGTGAATGGAATGAATGCACCGCTAAAGAGGCATAGTATGGCATAGCATAGAAGCATGATCCAACATTCTGCAGCCTCCAGGAAACTCATTTCACTGCAAAGTACACCCACAGACTTAAAGTTAAAGGCTAGAAAATGACCTTTTAGACAAATGGGAAACAGAAAAGAACAGGTGTGACTATTCTGATATCAAACAAAGCAGACTTCAAAACAGCAAAAAAGGACACAGAAGGCCACTATATAATGATAAAGGCTGAATCTCCCAGCTAGAAACATCCATATTAAACATATATGCACTCAACACAAGAGTACCAAGTTTTATAAAACAACTACTAATAAACTAAGAAAGGACATTGACATTTACACAATCATAGTTGGAGAACTCGATACCCTGCTAGCAGATCATTGAGACCAAAAAAGCCAACAAGGAGATCTTGAATCTTAACACTTGATTAAATGGATTTAATAGAACCTAGTGGACACTCCACCCAACACCTACAGTGTATACTCATCAGCATATGGAACATACTCCAAGATTAATCACATTCTCATGCATAATTCAAGTGTGAACAAATTATAAAAGGTCAAAATAATACCATGCATTTTCTCAAATCACAGTAGAATAAAAGTAAATATTGCCACCAACAAGATCCCCCCAAAACACACAAAGACATGGATGCTAAACAACATGCTCCTGAACAATATCTGAGTCAATACAATATCTGAGTCAATCAAAACAGAAATAAAAAGATTCCTGGAAACAAACAAAAACAAAGACTCATATCAGAATTTCTGCGGTGCCATGAATTCAATGTTAAGAGGGAAATTCATAGCATTGAACACACACACACACCAAGAAAATAGAAAGATCACAAGTAAATGGCCTAATATCACACCTAAGGGAGCTGGAAAGACTAGATCATGTAAATCCTGATTTCAGTAGGAACATTTAGATCACTAAGATAAAGTCACAATTGCAGGATATAGAAGACAAAAATATCATAGAAAGGATCAACAAAACAAAAAGCTGGCTCTTTAAAAGGATAAAGAAGATTGATGGGCCGATGGCCATACTGACTTAAAAAAAAGAGAGAGAAAGTCTAAATAAACAAAATTAGAAATGAAAAAGGTGAGGTCACAACTGATGCTGAAGAAATTCAAAAGATTATCAAGATTTCATGTACATGTGTATGGAAATAAACTAGAAAATCTAAAGGAGATGGAGAATTTTCAGGCATCACACAACTTCCCAAGTTTGAAGCAAGAAGAAATTGAAACTCTAAACAGACCAGTAACAATTCAGGAAATCGACTCCGTCATAAGAAAATTCTACAAGACATAAAAGAAGGAGATGATACCAATCATATTGAAAGTATTCCAGTCAAGAACTTTGGAATTTTTCTTAACTCATTTTATAAAGCCAATTTTATACTGATCCCCAAACCTGGCAAAGACTCAACAAGGATAGAGAATTACACGCCAGGCTCCTTGATGAACATACATGCAAAAAGTTCTCAAAAAGAGTCTAACAAATAGGATCAAAAAACACATCTTAAGTATCATCCATCATGACCTGGGAGGCAAAGCTTGTTCAAAATTTGCAAGATCATAAACTTAATTCAGGTCATTAACAAATGTAAAGCCAAGAACCACACAATTATCCCATTAGACACGGAAAAAGCATTTGACAAAATCCAGCATCCCTTCTTGATAAAAAACCCTTGAACACTTAGGCATAGAAGGAACACCACCCTCCCCCCAGACAAAAATAAGATGAACACAGAGCCAACATTTTGCTCATCAGACAGAAGCTGTAAACATTCCCTCTATGAACTGGAATAAGACAAGCATGCCCAGTCTCACCCTACCTATTCAATATAGTACTGGAAGTCCTAGCCAGAGCAATCAGACAAGAGAAGGAAATCAGGGGTATTCAAATAGGAAAAGAATAAAGTAGGGTATTGCTCTTTGTGGATAGTAAGATTCTATACTTAGAAAATCCTAGTGCAGGGATCCCCAACTCCTGGGCCCTGGACTGGTACCAATCTGTGGCCTGTTAATAACCAGGCCTCAAAGCAGGAGGTAGCAGCAGGCAAGCGAGCAAAGCTTCATCTCTGTTTACAGTCGCTCCCCGTCACTCACATTACCACCTGAGTTCTGTCTTCTGTCAGATCAGTGGTGGCATTAGATTCTCATAGGAGCAACCTTATTGTGAACTGTGCATGTAAGTGATCTAGTTTGCATGATTCTTATGAGAATCTAATGCCTGATGATCTGAGGCAGAGCTGAGGCGGTGATGCTAGCCCTGGGAAGTGGCGGCAAATGCAGATTAACATTAGCAGTGAGGCTTGACTGCACAGAGACCATAATAAATCAATTGCTGGTGAACTCATATCAACACTCTATTAGTGAGTTACTGTACTTGAATTGCACAGCTGCATCTGGTGGCAGACTTTAAGTCAGAGTCCAACACTTATTTTAGTCTGTGGGTGGCCTGTCCATTATTTTATTTACCACTTCCATCCAGCATATTATTTCATTATATATTGCAATGCAGTAATAGTAAAAATAAAGTGCACACTAAATGTTATGCATTTGAATCATCACCAAGCCACCCAACCACCCCCAGTCTATTGAAAAACTGTGTTCCATGAACCTGGTCCCTGATGCCAACAAGGTGGGGACCACTGCCCTAAGGAGTTCATCAAAAACCTCTTCACATTGATAAGCAACTTTGGTAAAGTCTCAGGTTATAAAGTCAATGTGCAAAAGACAATTGCATTACTATATACCAACAACAAGCAGATGGAGAACCAAATACAAAACATAATCACAATAGCCACACACACAAAAATGAAATATCTTGGCATCTACCTAACCAGAAAGACCAGAGATGTGAAAGACCTTTATAATAAACACTACAAAACCCTGCTCAAAGAAATCAAAGATGACACAAAAAATGGAAAAACATCCCATGCTCACAGATTGGAAGAATCAATATTGTCAAGATGTCCATCCTACTAAAGGCAATCTACAGATTCACTGCAATACCCATCAAATTACCAGCATCTTTTTTTAACAGACCTGGAAATGACAATACAAAAATTCATATGGAAACCAAAAAAAGCATGAATAGTTAAAACATTCCTCAGCAAAAGAAACAAAGAGGGAGGCAACACACTTTCAGACTTTAAACTTTACTCACTCTATGAGAAAGATAGCTGCACATGCATGTTTATTGCAGCATATTTACGATAGCAGAAACATGGAACCAACCATGCTGCCCATCAAAAGAAGATTGGATTTTAAAAAATGTGGTACATATACATGATGGAATATTATATAGCCATAAAGAAAGGACAAAATTATGAACTTTGCAGCAACTTGGATGGACTTAGAGTCCATAATACTGAGTGATCTATCACAGAAACAAACTGAGTACCACATGTTCTCACTCATAAGCGAACCTTGAACAATTATCATAATACTATAAGATAGGGATTATAGTAGTGGGAAACTCCTAGGGGAGGGGGTAGGATTGGCAGTAGTGGGAAACTGCCAGGGGAGGCAGGGGAGGCAGGACACACTTCATCAACAAGGGTACCTGTATAATGATCATTTCTATATCTAACCCTGAATTGTACCCCACATCTTCAAAATTTAAATTTTTTTTTTAAAAACTTTACTACAAAGTTATAGTAAACAAGACAGCGTGATATTGATATAGGAATAGTACATACACAAATGATACAGGACAGAGATTCTAGAATCAAAAATAAGTCTCTCAACTAACTCATCTTCAACACAGGCATCAGTGACAATCATTTGGGAAAGAAGACCATATTTAGCAAATGGTGCTGAAAAATCTGGCTAAACACATGCAGAAGAATGAAATTGAACCCCTACTTATCAACATATACAAAAATCAACTCAAAACAGATCTAGGACCTAAATGTTAAACCTAAAACTATAATAGACCTAGAAGAAAACATAGGAAACACCCTTAAGGACATTGAAGTAGGCAATTAATTCATTATCAAGTCTCCAAAAGTTAATGCTACAAAAGTTAAGATAGATAGATGGGACCTCATCAAACTGAAAAGGTTTTTGCACAGCCAGAGAAACCATCAACAGAATAAGGAGACACCCTACAGAATGGGAAAAAATATATATCTGCAAATTATGCACCTGACAAAGGTCTAACATTCAGGATCTACAAGGAACTCAAAATGAAAGGAGAAACAAAAATTTAAAAGTGGGCAAAGGACATACAAGCAACCAACAGACACATGAAAAAATGCTCAACCTCACTAATCACCAGAGAAATGCAAATGAAGAGTACAATGAGATACTACCTGAAACCACTGAGGATGGCTCTCAGTAATGAGTCAAAAAACAACACTTGCTTGTACGGCTGTGGAGAAAATGGTGGAAATGTAAGCTAGCTCAGCCTCTATGGAAAGCAGTGTGACAATTCCTAAAACAACTAAAAATTGATCTTCCATACAATCCAGCAATTGCTCTCCTAGGAATATACCTGGAGGAACATAAACCACTCTAACAAAAAGACAGCTGCACCAGCAGGTTTATTGCTGCTGTAGCCACAATAGTGAAAACATAGAACCAGGTTTGTTGGCCATCAAAAGTTGACTGGAGAAAGAAAATGTGAAACATATACACAATGGAGTATTTCACAGCCATAACAAAAAACAAAATCATGGCTTTCGCAGGATTTGGATACAATTAGATACCATTATACTAAGTGAACTATCACAGAAATAAAAACCTAAATACTGCATGTTCTCACTCATAAATGGGCCCAGATCACTAGTCACATTAGCCTAAGTGTGGGATTGGCAGTTGCTGGGCACTGCTAGGGGAGGAAGGGAGGGAGGGAAGAGAATGGGAGACACATGACAACACAAAGGGTACCTGACCCACTACCAGGGGGAGTGAGGGCTACCTGGAAGCCCAAACTTCACCTGCATGCAGCCTAACTTTTTAATAAATTCTCACCTGTATCCCACAACTCTATAAAAATAAATAGATTTTTAAAATGTCAATGATACAAAGACATGATACAAACCTGAGTCACCAAAAATCTGTCATAGTATACTTAGCTATTATGGAAAATAATGCATTTTCTCATTGTTTAAGTCTATTTTGAATCAGGTCATCTATTACTTGCTTCTGAAAACATTCTATCTGACTTCAAGAGGTTCTTTAGTGATCTAAGACCCTAAACTCAATCAATCAATGTATTATACTTATTGGTTGCATAATTATTTTGACCACACTTCTATATCTATCATCTAAAGAGAAACTTATAACTCACAATTGATGGGTCTAAGGTAAATATTATTATTCCATTTAAATAATGAGAAATCTAAAACTTACAAAAATGTAGTAACTTGACAAATGTGGTTTAAATAAGTGTTTGTGTCAGATTTGAACAGGTATTATGGTAACAAGTGTGACATTCTTCATGTGAATTTTTGCTGTTTGGTAGACTCAACACTTTCTTTGCTTCATTCCACTTGATCTTTGACATAATTCTACCATTTTACCAGTGCAATTTTATTATGTCCACTCTTGAATATACTGTAGTCGAAGAAGGCATTTGAACTTTTTAAAGTCACATCGCAAAATAAGAGATGTAGGCAAGATCCACTGTTATGGACTAAAAATTTGCCTCCCTGTCCCTCCCAAAAAGTAATTTTAGATTTTAAAATTCTACCCTCACTCTATGTAATGGCATTAGGAAGTGGGAGTTTGGTAGCTAATTAGTATTAGATGAGCTCATGAATGTGATTAGTGCTCTTGTAAGAGTGAGAATAATGTTTGCTTTTCGCTCTCTGCTCTCAACCATGTAAGAATATGAGAAACTGGCAGTCTGCAACCTGGAAGAGGACCCTCACCAGATCCTGAACCTGTTGGCACCCTGATCTTGGGCATCTGGCCTCCATAAACTATGATAAATGTATTTCTGTTGTTTTTAAGTCATTTACACTAACAAGCATGTCTACCCCAGTGGATTAAAAAAAAATTGTTTTGCTATAGCAAAACAGTACTCCTTACCATGCAACACTTTTTATTTCAGTCTTTTCCATAGTAAAGTTAAGGTCATGTGGCTAGTTCAGGTCAATAAACTGTGAGAAGAATTGAGATGAATTATTCTTTGTCCAAGGTAGTTAGGAAATGATATGAGTCCTTGATGATCTTTTATCTTTCTTCCATTATTTGCATAGCTGGAAGTGAAGAGTACCACAGTGCCAGAGCTGGTGGAGTAAACAGTTACTCTAGAGTTGCTAGAGTAAAATAGTCAAGACTCAGCCTATATCTTCAAAGTGATATTGGACAAGAGTTACAAACTTCAAACTCACACAAGGTGCAAACCTACGTGGATGTTAATATGTATATGAAATGAAATTTGATGTGTTAAACCACTAAAATTTGGGGAGTATGCATTGCACATATCCAATTCTGACTAATTCAATTGCTATAATCTCGTCAGTGGCTGGCTGGTTTATCCAGGACCTAAGGAGAGGTTTGGTTTAAATATTGAGTACCAGTTCAACACATAACACCTCTCTAGGTTTTCAGCTTCAGCTTTAAAGTCTTCAGATACAAAGTACTGGTACTTTTTAAAGCTTTTTCCTTTGTTTTACATGGGTGAATAGTTGCTTTATTTATTATGCAGTTGGTGGTGGTTATGGAGAATTTTTCTTCACTATGCTTGAGATTTATAGAGCTGGGCTGCCCTTTTATTAGGCAATATATTCAGTTTGGCGTTCTTAGGTGCCTTGAGAATTTGGCACAGATATACTTTCATCATGAAAACATTCTCATAATGATTATTATTAGCATACTCTGTTGTTTATCAAACTCCGTTCCAAAAAAATGCATATGTAGTTTTGAGATTCTAAGTCTTTCGGTCTTTGAGGAGAACAAAGAATAGCACAAATATTTCTGAGTATATTTAGTGAATATTCTGGCCCCCAAAATGCATGAGCTACTAAAATTACAAATAGGGCATTGCTGCTAGTATCCTTGAAACTAAAGTTTCCCTACTGTACAATGGATTTAACACACCTGAATTTTCCCATTTTCCCTCCGGGGCACAGCTACAATTTACTTGAATCTTGAAACCATCAAATCCCTACTGACTGTTCCTGGGAAAAAAGAGAAAAGCGCATCTATCACCCTTAACACTGTAAAGTTCAAAGAAACATAGGCAATCACCTAGTTGAACCCAATAAATTACAGTCAAGAAAAAAAGAGCATAATTTTCAAAAGGGGACAAAAGGCAGTTAAGGCCCAGCCAAATGTGTTTTTCTGTTTATTGTTTGTCTTCTTCCAGACCTCAAAAAGAGAACAACTGGACCACATCATGTGTCCTTCCTTATGCTTACGGAGGCAATCGTCATCTTGCTCAGCATCTTGGATTTAACAACACAAAAATATAGTCCCTGAGGTCGGGCATGATCTCAGAGAATCAAGTTCGGGCATGATCTAAAGGTATCAACTACTACTATCATTTGTTGATCACCTGCCCAGTGCTAGAAATTAAACCATCTCACAACATGCTTATGAGATGGGAGTCAGTATCTTTATATGCCCAGAAAAGTCAAGTGATTTGACCCAGGTACACAGATAGCAATTGATAAAGAGAGAATTTGTCACATCCTTTCTACCTAGCATCCCTATTTAACATTGTCCTCAGGAACAATGTAAAGTACCATTATCCCCATTTTACAGAAAGGCAGCTGAGTCAAAGAAATGATAAACAAATTATTTAAAATCTAATATTATGTCAGTGACTGAACTGGAACAAATTAAAAAATGAAAAATTCCAGTGATCAAAGATTTTTTTTTCTCCTAACTAATCTCTTGTTTTCTGTTTTGAAGTTAATGTCCTATGAAGTTAAGAATATAATGAGCATTGTCAGAAAATGCTTTGTATTCCACTTCTAAACTTTTGTTTTCCAGAGAAAATGAAGTATGCACATAGTATGTGCATCTCACCCCTTGAATGTATCTGAGAATATGGTTTCAGTTTTAGAAGGAAGTAGCAGAGGCAATTTGGCATATGACTCCACTCAGTTGACACTGTCATTATCTATGGAATGAGGACTGTATTGGCAAGAGTCAGGCAAGCTCCAGACAGTGGGATAGATTCAGAAAGATGCCCTGCACCCTCAAGACTTGTGGCAAATCTCATAAGAAGCTACAAGCATCACCTATTCACCAGACAACTTTTTATTTGGCCATTTATTTCAGAGCTTACTTGCTGCTGGGTTAAACGTGGCTGCTCCAGAATGATGAAATTTACATAACGAATGGTCTGGGAAAGCAACAACCTTGCTGCGTCATTTTGCAGATGAGAAAGATCTCGTCTAGAGAGGGCCAGTGGCTTGTTGAAGTTCATACAGGTAGATGCACAAAGTCTAAACTAGAAAGAAGGTTATCATGAATCACATCACAGTCAGTCAAATGGCTGGAAACACGGTATATAATCTGCAAACAGTGTCATTATGACCTGGAGCAAAGAAAGTTGGAATGCAAGAAAAAGAATGTTTGCAATAGTGAATCCAAGGCAAAGGCAGAGAAGAGAAAGGAAAGAAGGAAAAGAGGAAATTTCTATACATTCAGTCAGCCATAATTTATTAGTCATCTTCTTCATGGAAAAGTATAACCCTGATGTTCAGAGCTGTGAGGGGACAAAGTGATTACAATAACCCTGTCTTTAAGGGACTCACTTTTTACTATGGGAGTGTCAAGTTTTGGAAAAGATGCATTTTTGGAAAAGCAGTGCAGATAAATTTGCTTTTGAGAGTCAGAGAAAGAACAAATTCATAGATAATCACTTAACTGCAAGAAAATGTGCTTATAATTTGGGGGAGAGTTTCACATTGTTAGAGCTCATACATTGCCTCTAGCTTTGTAAGACTCATGGAAAAATCCAAGGCAGCAATTTAAAATAAAAAAAAGAAAGAAAGTTGTTATGCCTCTTCACCATCTCTCTCAGACTTTCCTTACATGTTATCTTTCCAATCAAGTCCACCTTGTATGTTCACCAAAACTTAATTTCACATTTGTTGATGTCTACTGACTGACTGCTTATGACTAAGGAAACCACTTAATGTACATGCCATCAACTACCCCACCACATAGTAGACATATGATGTAATTAACTCCACTTTCACATGGGAAGACAAGGTGTAGAGACAAGATGTTTACCAAAAGACACACAACTTGACGATATTACAGCTTGAATTCCAATGCAGTCCTACAAATCTTTATAATAAGACTTCATCTTCTCAGAGATGTCAGGAAATCTCTCCGGAGGTGACAAAACCAAAGTTCTAATCATAAAAAATTTTACCTGAATTACAATAAAATAAAAACATACATTCATAAAAGATATCATTAAATCTACTTATAGTTTATCAACTTGAAAAATATAAATATTTCCAAATAAAACATCTGTCATTTCTATATCTATTTACTTAGATGAGACAGCAGACAAACATGCACGCAGAATAAGAGAGAGAAAATGAGAGAGAGAGAATTTGCATCTTAAATTATATGTATTTCCTTCCCATACTGGGTTACTGAATACTGGGGATATAAGAGCAATATTCTCACAAAGTTCTGCTGTATATTAGACACATCAACTTTCCTTTCTTGGGCTTCAGGAAAAAAACAAAAGCTGATTAAAATAAAGAGATATGAGCCGGGCTCGGTGGCTCAGCCTGTAATCCCATGCCTTGGGAGGTTGAGGTGAGTGAATTGCCTGAGCCCACGGGTTCGAGACCCGCCTGGGCAACTTGGTGAGACCTCATCTCTACAATAAATCAAAAATTAACCGGGCATGGTAGCGCACGCCTGTAGTTCCAGCTACTTGGAAGGCTGAGGCGGAAGGATCGCCGGAGCCCAGCAGGTCGAGGCTGCGGTGACCGGGAGCGGCCACTGCATGCCAGTCTGTGCGACAGAGTGAGACTCCAATTCAAAAAATAAATAAATAAATAAATAAATAAAGAGATATGCAATAAATGAAATTGAATATGCAGATGTGAGCTTCAGAAATTTCTGGTTTCAAATCCCAGACTCAGTATCTCTCACTAGTTTGTGGACAAACTCTGCAACTTAGTTTTAACATCTGTAAAATGGGAAGACAATAGTAAATATCTTACATTGCTGTCTGAACATTAAAAAATATCATGTATTTAAAATTGCCCCACATCAGACAGTCAAAAATTGACAATAGTGGTTCTTTTGATATTTTGCACAAACAAAAAGTTGCAGTTATGTCTTATAAGAATATATTAGCTCCCCTTTGGTCATAAATTTAAGAAAAGACAGAGCATATAAGAGTTTTGTAGAAGTAAAAGCCTCAATGCCTGCCAATGAGAGAAGAAAATAAAGATTTAAAATACACCAGAAGCAGTAACCAGTTGTGTATGTACAGGATACCCAAGGAAGCTCATATAGGCAAGTGAGAAAGAAAGAAAGAAAGGCACCAGTGGTTCAAATCTTGCTTCTGATTTTCATGAGCTTGGAAAGCGGATACTAAGACCTACTTAGAGAGTAGCTCTCCTTTTAAATGCTGCTTCTTGAGAGATTTTCTGACCTCTCTGAAAATATGAAGTCCTCTTATTATAAAGATTTGTAGGACCCTATACTTCTCCTTCATATCATCTGTTTTCTAAAACCCTGTGCTTCACTATAATCATCTATCACCCTAGTTATTGTGTGATCTTTTATAATGCTGTCTTTATTTTCTTTCTCTACTACTGAAAGGCTAAGTTGTACGGGGGCAAGGGCATATCTCTCTTGTCTACCACTTGCCCTCACTTGTCTGTGATGACACCTGGCACAAGTGACAAATAAAATAATGTTAGAGGAAATATGAGAGTCAGAGTAAGGAAAGAGGAAGGAAGTAGGGAAGAGAGACAAACATGGGAGAAGGCAATGAGGCCAAGATTTCATTTAAATCTTTTAAATTCAAGTTTAGAGGTTTTCTTTTTATTGCACCAGATTCCTTCCTTCCTTCTTTATTCCCCTCTATTTTAAAAAAAAATTCTTTCAGAATATAATTTAGATTATCATATGGCTAGATGCTGGATTGACATTTTAGAAGTTCTGGGGGAGCTTTTCTCACTAGTTGGCTTAATGCCCTCACTGACACTATTAAACATGTTAATCGAGACCTAAGGTACTATAATCACCAGTTCGCATTTAGTAGAGACCAAATAAGGCACACCTGAGGGAGAAAGGTGATTAGCTTTCCACAGCTAACATCAGTCACTTTGACGAGGTGAGCAGATTTAAGGCCTACAACACTCTGTCAAGAATAAAAATAGGTACTTTTAACAGATAACACTCTTTGCCCCTGAATCTGCTTCACTCCTGGATCATCTTAATCCTTCCCTTGATTTAGGATTCAATCTCCTAATGTCTGGTTTCTGACCCAGAACATATTTACAGACTATGGAAAATAAAATTACCTCCAGAAGTGAGTACAGCTCATATGACATGCTGTACATCTAGCATTTCCTCTGGCTCATGTTATTGACACCTGCCAGTCTACCACCCTGGTTCAGCTATCACCATTAGATTTCAGGCAGGAGGCTGGCATCTTCTAGACACACATTAGTACATAGGTCACTGCCAGAGGGAAATGCAGAGAAGATATCATCAACCTCCTCATTTTTAAATAATGACTGAACTAAGGGCCAGAGAGGGGAAGTGACTTAACTAAACCTCACATGATGACATATTATAATGGAGCTTGATCTAGGATCAGGTATCTGTGAACTATGTCTAGAACCAGATATCCTTGACCTGAGTTATATATATCATTATTAAAAATTTCAAATTTTTTCTTCCTTTTTTCTTTTCTTCCTTCCTTCCTTCCTTCCTTCCTTCCTTCCTTCCTTCCTTCCTTCCTTCTTTCCTTCCTTCTTTCCTTCCTTCCTTCCTTCCATACTCTGTATTAACTGGAATAGGCTCTAGTGGCAGAGCAATTTCCATGGCCAAATATCCAAGCCTTCGTTATACAATTCCAACAACCTTTCTCATTTTTCTTCCCTTAAGTCAAAATGAAAGGAAAGAGGCTTCTCCTCCTATTTTCCTATTTTCCCCACAACATTTAGGCTTAGACTTAGGAAAACAGTTCCCCTTCCTCCACCCCAACAGGCACAAATGTCTTAATTTAGTCTAAGACTTGAGGTCTATTGCATAACTACTAAATATAGGTACTCACAGGATGATGACTGTTTAAATCCTATTATAGTTCATGTTAATGTAAATTTAGTGATCACTAATGGATGCCCCATAGGCAATGGATCTGTTCCCCAGTGCATCTCTCCTCCCCAAACATCTTGGAAAAATAAACAGAAAGAAACAAGGTCCGAATATTTCATGTCTGTTAACTTTATAACATGTGGTAACCACATAGGTTACTGTAATAGGAAACCATTATAATTAAGCCCTTTTCTCCTCATACCATGCTGGAGCTCAGTCTGCCAGAAGCGATAAGAAAGTTCTGTTCTACTGAATGTTTTGACGTTGTCTTTTGAAATTTACAGCTATAGGATATAAAACCTTTTAATCTGGGTTGTGGGAGACTGAAAATTGTATAAGCAATTATATGTGAATTGGAAATGCAATCTTAAATGTTGAACAAAGGTTATATTTTCTCCTAATTCCAATGAAGCTGTATTTTTCTAATGGACTCCCATGATCCAAACAGACATAAAGAGAGAGAGAAAAAAGCCTTCAATCTTCCAGTTGGTTATAAGACCCTGGTGTATAGAGAAACTGTATAACAGCATGGGAGTTTATAATCTCCCAGCAGGAGGATTAGAAATTTGCAATGAGAGAAATCCTTAATCTTACATTACATAACTGCACATTTTTAAGATTTAAATTGTACAAATCAAAAAAATGAAGATCATTTTCTTTTTTAAAGGGTACTCATAGATAAATGATGACTGGTTAGAGCCTATTGAACATTTGAAACATTTGTAGGATGCAATTTATTCATACCAAATACATCAGAAAAGTAACTCTAGTGTTAAATTACAGCATGAGGAAATTAAAAGGCAGAAGTGAGCAGTTGGATTTAAATGGGTGCTCTGAGGTTTGTAGAAAATGTCAAAAGAGTTCAAATGTTCACAATGTGAAAGTAAATATTTGGCAGGAAAGGCTTTATCCCAGTGTAAGATAATACAGTTCTTCATAGGATCTGTTGGAAAAAGAAGAATATTTAGCTTATTTAATTCCCATAAGTTTTATTAATAAAAGATCATGCCCAAAATGTGATGTTCTTTCTCCTCCTCTTTCTAATTTAACATAATCTAGATCTCCCAGAAAGTTCATTTTTGAGTGAATCAAACCAAACCTTATTTTCCTTTTTCTTACTGTTTTATCTTAATTTATCAGAAAATTCAGTAGATCAGTAAGCTATATCCCTGGGGACTTGAGGATGGGAGGTTAATAAGGAGTACTTGGTTGACAGACTGTAAGACTAACTAGACACTGCAGTCATCTGGTCCTTATCTCTCCCACCCCCGTTATATTCTGGGAGTTATAGGCACAAAGAAGGCAAAAGCAGGCAAAATGTTAATTTACAAATGCATGCCTTCAACCTTAAACTTAGTAAGCTGAGCTGGGTTAAATGAAAAATTATTGTGCTAAGATTTGAAATTGTAGATGATACTGCTCTTTAAATCCAGAGTTACATCTTAATATCTACCAATTCAGTAAGTCTAGAACAACAATATTTAGGTACAACAAGAACAAAAATCATACATACAAAATAAAAGTAAAACAAAAGCATAGAGCCAAATAATAGAATCAAACAGATATGTTTAACCCTTAAGGGAATAATGAATATGTTCACAATACTACACACAAGCTTGCATAATATCCACACTGTTACCAAATAAATGTCTAGGAATTTAAACAACAAGGTCAGTACACTTCTTTATTCCATCTAAAGTAGAAGAAAGATTAAAAAGACTATAGAAAGATATATAGAAAGAAAGAAATAGTCATAACTTTGGGAGCAAAGTTTTCTTAAACTGGACTCTAAAGCTCTATGGAAAAATAAAACAAAACAATAAATTGGATAACAATTAATTAAAAATTCATATTTATGAAAATAGTTATATATCTATCTATCCAGATGGAAGGAGAGAAAGAAGTAAGTATATGTTATAATATATTAATATTTGGGACATCTGAGTAAAGGATAGCCAGTAGGATTCTTTTCTTCAGTGCTTTGCAATGCATATATCTAACAACAACAACAAAAAAAACTCTTATCATTTATATAAAGTTTAAAAATGAGGACAATAACCCATAGTGTTGAAAGTCTGGATAGAGACTTTCTAGAGAAAGAAGTGGGTAAAAGGGAAGCCTTAGAGGTAGGGGATGCTGATAATTCTGTTTCTTGATCTTGATGATAATTACTCCATTGTGTCCATTTTATAAAAATCCATTTACCTTTATAGAATTTGTAAAATTTTCTACATATATTTTACATTTTATCAAAATTTACCTCAAAAATAAAATTAAATTTTTTTCACCTAGGAGAGTACTTCTCATGTTTAAGTATTAGATGAATTATTATATTTAAAAATATTTCATTTTAAAAAAGGTCCAAGAACTTTCTTTATCCACAGATATCGGTGTGAAAAATCTTAGTGTTTGAACTTGTTTTCAATTACCCACAGCAAATGAGGGGTTCAATCGTTCTCAATTGTAAAATGTATTTCTTAAATTATTACTGTTTCTTTAATCTTATTTTTTGATTTTCAGTTTGAGAAATATAAATGAATCTGTCATGATTAGGTAGAATATACTTTGAAAAATTAAAAACCTTAAGATCATAGAATAACAAGGTTTGTTTCTCACTCAGGGCTCATGTGCATCATGGGTCATGTCTAGGTCATTGGAGGGGCTACCAGTTTGCCGATCACTGACTGTGGCAGAGGGTAAGTGAGAACGGCGAATGGCTCACCACTTTTTAATGCTTTTTCCCTAAAAGTGACACTCATCAGTACCATTCACATTTTACTATTGAAAACAAGTCAAATGGCCATCCTCAACACCAGTGAGGGAGGGACCTACAATCCTGTCCTCTACCTGGAAGATAATTTCAATTACTGGGGGAATCACACTGACTTAGAATTCACCAATTTGTTGTCTCGTCTACAAAACTAATCAGAGTTCTTTTTACTGGAAAGTGATCAAGTAGTGCCGGGACACATCCCAGATACATGCAGGACAATCACAACTGCGCTTGTTCCATTTACCACTAAGGTTCCAATGCTTGGCAGAGTGTCTGATATATGGTCTATGCTCCTTGAATGCTGAATTAATAAAGATACCTAGCCGGGCTCGGTGGCTCAGCCTGTAATCCGGCGCCTTTGGGAGGCTGAGGTGAGTGGATTGCCTGAGCCCGAGGGTTCGAGACCCACCTGGGCAAGTGAGACCTCATCTCTACAATAAATCAAAAAATTAGCCAGGCGTGGTAGCGCGCGCCTGTATTTCCAGCTACTTGGAAGGCTGAGGCGGAAGGATCGCCGGAGCCCAGCAGGTCGAGGCTGCGGTGGCCGGGAGCGGCCACTGCACTCCAGTCTGGGCGACAGAGTGAGACTCCAGCTCAAAAAAAAAGATACCTGGTATAATCAAGAAAGGGCCATAAATATCCCTTACAAAAAAAGATGCTGAAAAAGAGATAACCATTGAAAAAGACTGAGAAAACATTTATTAGAGAGAGAGAGAGAAAAGAAAAAAGAAAAATAAGAGAAAAAGCAGAAAGGAGGACCAAAACAGTGTTTCAAATAAAGACAAGAAAGTAGAAAAGTACATGATGGTCAAATCCAAATGGCCAACTATATATTGTAAATGAGCAAAAAGTCCCAAAGATAAGATAATAGGGAGGAGTAGGGTCTGTGGCAAACAAAGAAAGCCCTCCTCTTCTACTCAGCTCAGCTATTACTCTGTTCCGGCTAATTATTGCCATGAAGGAACACACTGTCCCAGGTCTTTTCATTTTTTAGAGTGTTGGCAAAGTTCTAGCTTTTTAAGTAAAATATCTCAATTTGCAAGAACCACATAAGCCAAACAAAACACTTCTTCTCACCAGATTTAGACTGTGGGCTGTCTATGTGTAGCAATCTCAGTCTTGTGATGAAATATAGAAAACAGTGATGGGAGGGAATAGTGATTCCATTGGAGTTGAAAATACATCTAATTGAGGAGGACTTCATACAAAGAGCATTTAGTATTTTTCTCTGAAACTTAAAAAAAGGTCAATAAAATTTGATGCACCTTGAAAGTTTACCAAAAATATATATTTTAATTCTTTCAAAATGTACTTGGATTCAAAAGTTTCCAGTCAATTTTTCATTTCTGTAAAACAAAGAAAAAGATTGTTTTCCCAGTTCACATGGCTGGTTTTGTGGGATAACCGTTAAAGGGCATTGATAATAAAAAAATGAAATGGGCTCCATAAAATGTTTTGTTGTTGCTGTTGTTGAAATACTCAAAACTATTTGACTTCCATAATCAGCAGACATTTACTGAGCAAACAGAATACAGAAGTTTTAGTCCACGTGAAGCAGATATAGTAAGGTCAAAAATGTTCTCATAACCTAAACATTTTAAAATGAAGTTTAAAAAAATTCTCTCATTAAGTATTTAATTTAATTATTTTTCAGTGCTTGAGGCTAACAGTGCCTGAAAACATAGTTCTCCTTAATTTCATTAGCAGGCATTTATGAGTCCCTGCTGTGGGTGGATATGGAAGAAATATAAACTTTGGAGTATTTTTATTTCTTATTAAGATAAAATGCAAAATAATTCATTATAATTCTTAGGGTCAAAATAGAGCAATCTTTTGAGACTGCTTTTGGTAAGTATTCATCAGCTTCTCTGTTCAACAAAAGGAGGCATTAGTCCAAATTTCTACAAGTAAAATTTAACCAGAGGACATACTTTGATTTGAACATATACTAAAAAATTCTAAAATATTAATTCCTCGACTCTAAAACAGCTAAAGTGATCACTTAAGCCTAAACTTAGAATTTACTTCTATTGATTCTATATTCTTGTCCATCTTTGATAACAGTTGAAGGTATTGGAAATACCAAGATAAAGTCAAGAAAAAAAGAAAAAATACTTCTAGTCTTCTTACTGGATTCATATAGCCATTATAAATTTTGCATTCCTGACCACTGCACTCGTCTAGGATTTCATTTTATTTGAAAATCACATCATGACTATGAATAGGGGACGTAATTTTAATTTCTTATCCCCAGCTTCTAACACCCTCAAAAGTCTATGAGGTATTTAGCTAGGGGTTTTCCTGGACATCCCTCCTTGGATTGTAAAAATAAAGCTCACTCTGAAAAACAAAAAGAAAGGAGAGATAGTGATCACAGATGACATGAAAGTACCCTCAATTCAACAGCCTACTCATATTCAGATGTTCCATGAACAGACTCACTGAGGTTTAATGAGCATGGACAGATATAGTCCACCGATAGGAAGATCTAAAGAAAACAGACCACTGAAGGGAGTTCCCCACAAAACAAAACAAAAGGAACAAACAATCAACAAAAAAGCCTACCTCCCCTGTCCTTGAGCAGAGTAGAAAAATTAGGAGGATAACCCTGTCATATGTTGTCCCAGATCATTTAGAATACATCGAAAGAAAACCCAGCTTCATCATTCATTGGTTTACCTGACATTGTGGGAGTGACTTAACCAAACTATACCTTAATTTCATCAATTAAAAGCAATTATAACACTACATGCCTGGCAAGTCTATTGTATGAACTAGGAAATTATCTATCAAGTGTATCACACACTGCTTGGTACAAAATGAGAACTCAATAACTGCTGTTATTATTAACAATGTTTTAATTGTTGCTATTGTTATTTCCTTTGTTTCCAAAATAGGGGCTGATTCTCCATGACTATGGATTAATGTAAACTTGGGATTTCTGTTGACATTTTTCTTTTCTCTCCATTTCTTCAAGAAATACAGACTTGTTTATCGCAACCTTCAGAAGCTCCACAATGAAAGGTGCCTCTTCTAGGCCCTTCTGGTTTCTATAGGTCTTAGGACATTGCTTCAGTAAGGTGCATGTGCACATACACACACACACACACACACACACACACACACACACACACACACACACACACACAAAACTGCAGGGCCATTTTTTTTGTTTTTTTCCATTCTCAATCATTTATGCATTTATTCTGCAAACACCTACTTGCATATGATGGCTCTGTATTCTAGTTCAACGTTGCCTTAACTATAATCTCTAAGAAGAAAATTTTTGTGTTTTAAATGCATGTTATCCATGTATGGGACAGGCGTGAAGGAAATGTAATTTTTAAGATTGTCCATTTTTGAAGGGAACTACTACAAAGCAAAGCCAAGTGAGTGGTGTGAAGGCTTTTAAAAGTGTGCCCTCAGGGCAGATCCCCAGGATAGCCTCAGGAGCCCTCTGCAAACAACCAACTTTCACAAACATCACTTTCTCTAATCATGCCAAAATTTTGTCTGCCAATTCACTGCTTTTGCTTTTTACTACTTGCCTGATCCAAGTTTGGCCACTCATCTCTGTGTGACTTGATGATGGACTCTGCCTGTCTCTTTGGCTTCACCCCTGCCACACTAATTGATATCTGATTTCTTCCTGATATTTTACTGGCAGCTCATTTCTTACTTCTGTTTCAAGTGCTTCTCTAAGAAGAACAACAGGTCACCCCAGCTCCACTTGCCCTTGGGGCCTGTTTTCACAAAACTAATTGCAAATCAGGGACGACTTTGCAGTTATTGGACTCTAGATCTGTGTGTCTGAAAACTCTTCACTGAGCAGCAAGGAGGCTTGCTTCCTCCTTGTTTGCCTCTCTTTATAAATTCATCTAGAACAATTTGTATGTAATTAAAAGAATCATATTATTCCATAGTTACCAACTTACTAGACACACAGCCTTCCCTGGAGCCCATGCTCAGAAGCATTTTAGCTGGGTTTAGTTGGTGTCTCAATAGTTAGCTGATCAAATTCTGCCAATTTTCATTTTCTATAGCCCACTTTTTATTGAGAGTTGATCCATTTTAAAAATCTGACATGATTATCACTTAACAACTCTTATGGAAATCATTTATAAATAATTGTTGTTGTTGTTTTTAAATGTGGAGTACAATTCAGGGTTAGGTATACAAATGTTTACTGTGCAGATACCTTTGTTGATGAGGTGTGCCCCACTCCCCTAGCAGTTTCTCACTACTGCCAATATCACTCCCCTCCCCTGGCAATTTTCCACTACTGCCAATCCCTTTCTTATAGTATTATAATTGTTCAAGGTCCACATATAAGTGAAAAAATATGGGACTCTGTTCCTTATTTTCTTCACCAAAGCAGAGCTCCCTAATATGATTCCTCCCATCATCTCTCTGAATCATGGTATATCAACAAACTCTGGTATTGATTACCCACTGGTACAGTGCAAAACAGCAGCACAGTGCAAAAAATACATATGATATGCAGGCAAACAGATCTGGGTTCAAATTCCTATTTAGCTCACTGAAAATTATAGGATGGTTTCTCTTGCTTTACAGAAGCTTTTCAGTTTGATGAGGTTCCACTTGTCTATCTTTTCTTATGGCATGAGCTTTTGATCAGGAATCAGTTGCCTATTTTGATTTCAGTTAGGGTGTCCCCTGCATTTTCTAAGATTCTTAACATTTGAAGCTGTACATTTAGGTCTTTGATCCATCTGGAGTTGATTTTTGTGTATGGTAATAGATGGGGGTCCTTTTTCATTCTGGATTTCCAATATCCTAAAAACAGATGCATAGGAGATAAAATAGCTGAGGCACTGTGAGTGCAAAACATGTCTTTTTTTCCCCACCTCCCTTAAGTAATAGCTGTATAAGTCTGAATAGATTAGTTTTTCCTGTGGTAACAAGCAACACCAAGTATCATTGTCTTAAAACAACATAGGTTTATTCTCCCTCATACTTCGTGTCCATTGTGGGCTAGTCACAGAAGAAAGTGGCTCTGTCTTTAGTTGTCACAGACAGTCAGGACAAGACTGCTGGAGCAGTCACCGTCATAAACTTGGCCAGTTGGTATGCCTAGGGAGGAAAAAAGAACTCACTGGATGATCTTCACCATAATTAAATGTGTGGCAATAACTCTTTTTACTTCTGAACTGGCTACATTCCCCACTCAACTAAAAAGAGGCCAAAAAAGGCTAAAAAGAAGTGAAATTCTAACATGTCCTTGGAAAACTGAATGCCTGAAATATCTCTTAATTAGCATTAATGTCTATCACAATAATTTGGCCGATTTTCTTTCTGGAAATTCTGAATTGAATGGTAAGATTTAGGAATTGGTTCTCTATGCCTTTTGTCTCTCCCTCCATGTATTTGTTTATTTAGTTTCCATACTTTTACATTCACTTCCTATTTGGCCCCTTGATTGTCTAATAGTTGTATCCTACTTAATAAATCCAATATAAAACTCATTATTTCTGTAAGTAAAGTTTATTTTAACTCTCCCCCCATTACAAACAGGTACATCAATTTTACCCCATTGCTTAATTCACAAGCACAAAGATTGCTCTGTTTTCTCTTTTTTCTCACATCCCACATCTGACCCATGTTATCTCTACATTTTAAAGGCCTATGTCAGTTGTCCAACTTTGCTACACTAATCCTCTAACACCCAAACCATAGTCACCTTAGTTGTCAGTGAAATTACTACAGTAACTGCCTACATAGTCTTAACACTTCAGCTCTTGCTCATCTACTGCCAATTCCACATACTCATCATCTTTAAACACAAACCAGCCATGACTCTCCCATTGCCTAGAATGCTCCAGAGATTTCCCACCACACTAGAAAGAAAATATAAACTCTTCGAATAGTCTACCTTGCTTTCTGTCATTCTTTTCTGCCATTGTCTCCTTAACTAATTCTGTTCCAGCCACATTGACCTGATTAGCTTAGAGACATATTATACATTATTTCTTCTTGAAATGTGACAATAGCTCAAAAAACACCTTGTCTACACCTTACAGGCCTCATGCTTTCCTTCATTGAACTTTCTTTTTATATATTAGTTCACAAAAAAGAGTTTCTTTGCTTAGCCCTCTCATCTTGTTCTATGTCCTTTTCCCGCTTTAGTTTTCTTCATAACACTTATCACTTCTTAACATTAAATTCTTTATTACTTTGTTTCTGTTTAGTTGTAGGTCCCATATGGACCAGCATAATGGTTTATATATTTCAGTACATTATCTGTAGTTCTAAGTTAAGACCAGTGAATAGTAGGTTTCCAGCAAATATTAAATAAATACATGACTAAATGAATAAAAATTGAGAGACATCATTATATATATATTTCAACCTTTAATTTAAATTTTTATTTGATTTTGTTTTTAAAATTGTTATGAGCTTTTTCTTGTGGTTTGATTGTGCATTTTACATAGTACATTATTCTATGTTAGTTAATGAAGCATGTTCCTGAGTATCTCTTAATTTTAATTTTAATTGGAATGTGTTTTGAAATTACAATTGCAATTGGAATTATTTTCATTTACTGAGTTTTTTTCTGTTTTTTTTTTTAATTTTAATCCATAAACTGTTTAATCTTTAAGGCAAGCTAACAGATTCATGGTTAGGCTTGAAAAATTATGGGTGGCATTTCCAAATATTTTATTAATGTAGCCATTGATATTTTATAAATGTACACTTGTATTTGAAAATTTTACATTTTTGGAAAATTATTTATAAATTTTCAAAAGATTTGGAAATTTATAAATGTGTACTTGTATAAGTTAACTTATATATTTGTATTAGCATGTTTTTATTTACATTCTATGGCAAATATGGTACCACAAAAGATAAACTTTAATCCATGGATAGAAGAATTCAAGTCTCATTGCATTTTTTAAAAATTCCATCAGCAACTTTTAGGTCCTTTCTCTTTTTTCTTTCCTTGTTTTTCTCTGACATTTGACAAATTTTTCTCAAATGTCTGACAATTTTGGTTGTTTATCCAATTGCTTACTAATTTTTTTCCTTTATTCAGGACCTCTACTGAGCTGAGTGGAACTTCCTTGGAATGTTAGTAAGAAATAAAGGTAGCATACTTTCATACATCTAGCAATTCAAAATCAATTCAAAAGCCACCCACAAGGAGAGGTTTGACTTACTCCTTGTGCTGGAGTTTCCAGTAATAGGTTCCCTGTAGAACAGATGAAATGGCATAGTTTTACTTAATGTATTTATGTTGATTATGACCATATCACTGAAAGCTGTAACTGTCTGTGACACCAGAGGAATTGACAACTACACAGGCATATTGTAGTGCTTTTATTGTTTTCTTGTTACTTGATTGGCCTCCTGATTTTCAAAAATTAAAACGTATTGGGGTAAACTGTACAAAATGAAATGTAGCCATTTAAAACACATACTTTGATGAGTTTTGACCACAGTTTGCACCTATTTAATCACTGTCATGGTCAATATTGTATTAACGTACAATCAATAAGATATTTCTGTTATTATCAAAGGTCTTCTCATACCTCTTTATAGTCAGCTCCAGGAAATTGCAATCTGTTGTTATCATTAGTTCATTTTTCCTATTCTAGAATATAACATAGACGAACTCATACAGTATGTATTCTCTTTTTTCTGCCTTCTTTTCCACAACATGTTTTTGAAATTGATCAAAGTCATTATATGTATCAATAGTGCATTCTTCTGTTGCCAAGCAGTATTCCATTGTAGGGATATGCTAAAATTGGTTTATCCTTCACCTATTGATGGGCATTTGGCATGTTTCCAGTTTAAGGCTATCATGAATAAAGCTGTTATAAACACTTGTGCTAAGATTTGTTTTTTTTCCTTGGGGTAAATACCCCAGAATGGGATTGTTGGATTGTGTGGTATGTGTGTGTCTAATTTTGTAAGAAACTTCCAAACTGTTTTCAAAAAGTGTTATGCAATTTTACTTTAGTATAGGCATTTCTATTGCTCTATATCTTCACAAACACTTGATATTGGTGCTCTAACACTCTGTAGATTGTATAGTAATATCTAATTGTGGTTTTAATTGGCTTACACATGATTACCAGTGATGTTGAGCATGATTTCATGTGCTTATTTGCCAAATCTATGTTGTCTTTTGTGAAGTGTCTGTTCAAATCTCTTGACCATTTTAAAAAATGGGTTACTTGTCTTTATATTATTGAATCCTAAGAAATCCTTTATATATTTTGAATACTAGTGATATATATATATATATATATATCTCCAATATTTTTTCTAGTCCATGGATTGACTTAATTTATTTAATGAGGTACTTTAAAAGGCAGAAGTTTTTAATTTTGATTAAGTAAAATGTATTATATTTTTACAATATGGCTTTTGTGTTTGTTGTTCTATGCAACATATCTCTCCCTACTCAATTTTATGAAGCTTTTTTCCCTATATTTTTTCTAGAAGACTTTTTCTTTTAGCTTTTAGCTGTAGAGTTAGGATTGATTTTTGAGTTAACTTTTAAGCATGATTTGAAAGGAAAAAAATTTCCCTTTTTTCCCAAAATGTTGTCCTGTTTTTAGTTCCATTTATTTTTTAAAAAGTTATCTTTCTTTTCATTAAATACATTGACATGTTTGTTGAAGTCAATTGACATTATATGTGTGGGTTTATTTCTGCAATCTATCTTCTGCTCTGTTTCAATGGTGTATATAGCTATCATAAAGCATATTTCATGCGTATAGTAAGCTTGAAATCAAATCATGAGAATCCTTCACATTTTTCTTCTTTTTCAAAATGATTTTAGTTAGTCTAGAACCTTTATATATTCTGAATAGTTTTAGAATCTGCTTGGAAATTTCTATCAAAAATAGTCTGCTTGTGTTTCCATTGGGATTGTGTTGAAACTCGATCAATTTGATGAAAAATTGTTATCTTAATATTGAGGTTTCTAATTCATTGACATGCCATATTTTCTACATATTTAGATCATATATAATTTATGTCAGCAGTATTCTGTGTTTGTTTGAAAGTGTTGTACATCTTTTTTTGATAAATTTATTCCTAAATATTTTAAGCTTTTTGTCACCACTGAAAATATTTTATTTCATTTTACAGTTGTGCATTTTAATATATAGATAAGTTTGATTTTTATACTGAAATTGCATCCTGTGCCCACTGTTAAATTTACTTAGTCAATTTAGTAGATTTTTGTAGCATTCTTAGAATTTTATACACATGTGATATCCAAAAACAAATCCTGATTTTCCATCTCTTTCTCTCCATTCCATATTCTTTTTATTTATTTATTTATTTATTTTTTACCACAAGTTTAGGAGCTAGGGTAGAAAATTTAATATAACTGATAGCAGAGAGTATCCTTGCCTTTGTTTCTAATCTTGGGTAGGGGAAATCATACTGATATTCACCATTTCTCACACTTGTAGGTCTTCTGTAAGTACTGTTTAGCAGGTTCAGGAAGTCTTCTGATAATACTAGTGTGCTGAAAGTTTTCATTAACAATTGATGTTGAATTTTGTCAAATTCCTATTCTGTATCAATTGAGATAATCATATTATCTTACTTTTAAAACTATGAATATGGTTAATTATAAATTACATTTTTTGAATTTTGAATTTTAGTTTGATCTTGTACTCCTGTGATAAATAGTATGTTATCTTTTGCGTACATTATTGGATTAGATTTGTAATATTGAAGATGATTGCAAGTGTTCCATATATTTCTTCTTTAATAAGTATTATAACTATTTTATCCTTTCTTCTTCTTCTTCTTCTTGTATTGGTTAAGTTTGTTTGTGTCTTTTGAAACCATTTTCAGAAAAAAGCAAAAAAGTGAAGAAAAAAGAAAATAACAGAAATAAAAAGTGTTATTTCGTATAAGTTGATGAGTACCATTCTACATTTCTTCATTTACTTATTTGTTTACTGTATTTTTGTTTGTATATGTGTGGTGAGAACACTTAGGATCTACTTAACATCTTAAGAAATTTCAAATATACAGTATAGAATTACAACCTGGAGTTAGCATACTATACTTATTAGCGGCTCCCAACCTTTTTGGCATCAGGGATGGATTTTGTGGAAGACAATTTTTTCATGCATGGAATCGGGGGAGAGAATGGGGGTGGAAGGGGGATGTTCAGTCAAACCATACTACTAATGTTATCCTGTATTTGCAGCCACTCCCCAGCAGTAGCATCACCACCTCAGCTCCACCTTAGAACGTCAGGCATTAGATTCTCATAAGAAGTGTGCAACCAAGATCTCTCGCATGCACAGTTCACAATAGGGTTCCTGCTTTTATGAGAATCTAATGCCACTGCTGATCTGACAGAAAGTGGAACTGCGCTGGCCTGCTGCTCTCCTCTTGCGATGCAACCTGGTTCCTGACAGGCCAAGTCTGCAGCCTGGGAGTAGGAGACTCTTGCTTTAGATCTCCAGACCTTACTCATTTTGCAAAACTGAAACATGTCCTTTGACTAGCATCTCTCAATTTGCCCCTTCCCTCAGCCCCTGATAATCATCATACTAGTCTCTACTTCCATAAGTTTGACTATTTTAGGTTCCACATATGAGTGAGAAAATACAGTAGTATTTGTCTTTCTATGTCTGCCTTTTTTCCCTTAAAATCGTGTCATCCCAGTCCAGCCACATTGTTGCAAATGGCAAGATTTTCTTCTTTTTCAAAGCTGAATAATTATTCCATTGGATGTCTATATCTCACTTGATTGATGTATTTATCCATGGACATTGAGGTTGCTTCCATATTTTCATTATTGTCAATAATGCTGCAATGAACATAGGAGTGCAGGTATCTCTTGGAGATCCTGATTTTAATTCCTTCATATAAATACTCAGAAGCGGGATCAAGTCATATCATAGTTTTATCTTCAATGTTTTTGAGGGAACTTACATATTGTTTTTCATAATAACTTTACCACTTTACATTGCAGCTAACAGTGAACAAATATTCCCTTTTCTGTACATATTTACCAACATTTGTGATGTTTTTGCTTTTGAAATAATAGCCATCTGAATAGATGTGAGGTAACATCTCATTGTGGTTTTGATTGGCATTTCCTTGAAGATTAATTATGTTGGCACTTTTTATATACTTGTTGCTCAGTAGTGTCTCTTCTTTGGAAAAATGCCTATTCATGCCCTTTCGGCCCATTTTTAAATTGGTTATTTGTTCTTGTGCTGAGTTCTATGTTTTCCTTTACAGGTTTCCTTTTCTCAGACATGATTTGAAAATATTTTCTTCCATTCTGTAGGTTGTCTTTTTATTATATTGATTGCTTCCCTTGCTGTATGAAAGTGTGTTAGTTCAGTTTATTTATTGAATTAAATTTATTTTTACGTTTGTGGCCTGTGATTTTGGTATAAAATGTTTTTTAAAATGTTGAATAGACCAACTAATGTCAAGGAGCTTTCTCCCTATGTTTTCTTCTAGATGTTTTATTGTTTCAGGTCTTATGTTTAAGTCTTTAAATTATTTTGAGTTGATTTTTGTATATGGTGTAAGATAAAGATTCGGTTTAATTGTTTTGCACAAGGATATCAAATTTTCTAACATTACTTATTGAAGAGACCCTTTTTTTCCCCATTGTGTATTCTTTGCACCCTTGCCAAAGATTAGTAGGCTATATGTGTGTACGTTTAGTTCTGGTCTCTCTTTGCTGTTCCATTGGTCTACATGTCTGCTTTTAGACAAGTAGTATGCTGTCTTGATTACAACAGCTTTGTAATATCACTAGAAGTTAGAAAGTGTGATGGCTCCAGCTTTGGCTTTTTATCTCAAGATTTCTTAGGCTTTTCTGGTTCTTTTGAAAGTAACATGAATTTTGGGATTTTTTTTCGACTTCTTTGAAAATGCTGTTGAAAATTTGTCAGGGATTACGCTGAATCTGTAGATTGCTTTGGGGATTATGGACATTTTTACAATATTAATTTTTCAAGTCCATAAACACAGGATATATTTCCATGTATTTGTGTCTTCTTCAGTTACTTTAGTCAATGTTTTATACTTTTAAGCATTAAATCTTTATTTTATTGGTTAAATTTATTCCTAAGTATTTTATTTGTTTTGCTATACTAAACAAAATTATTTTCTTATTTTTTTTTTGGATAGTTTATGATAGTGCTTGGAAATGACTCTGACTTTTGTATGCTGATTTTATATCTTGCAACTTTACTGAATTTATTTGTTAGTTCTAATTTATTCATTTTTTTAATGGAGTCTTTAGGGTTTTCTAGACATAAAAGCCTAGACTTTGCAGGTCATCTGCAAACAAAAATGATTTTTCTTTTTTCTTTCTAATTTAGTTGTCTTTTTTTTCTTTTCCTTGACTAATTGCTGACTAGGACTTTCAGTATTATGTTGAATAGAGGCAATGAGAGTGAGGTTCCTTGATTCCTAATCTTAGAGGAAATGCTTTAAGTGTTTCACCATTGAATATAATGTTGGCTGTGAGCTTGTCATTTATAGTCTTGATTATGTTGAGGTATATTCTTTTGCTACCTAATTTATTGACAGGTTTTATCATGAAGGATGTTGAATTTTGTCAAATGTTTTTTCTGAGTATATTGAGATAATCATATGTTTTCTGTCCTTCATTTTTCTGTTGAGGCAGTGTATCTCATTTAATGATTTGCATATTTTAAGCCATCCTTGCATTCCAGGGATAAATCTATGATTGTGGCATGTGATTTCTTTAATGTGCTGATTTGGTTTGCTAGTATTTTGTTGAGAATTTTTGTATCTATTTTCATTAAGAATATTGGCCTGTAATTGTATTTTCTTGTAGTCTTTGTCTGGTTTTAGTATCAAAATTATACTATCTTTATAAAATGAATTTAAAAGAGTTCTCTCTTTTTAAATACTTTGTACAAGTTTAAGAGTGATTCTAATTGATTCTTCTTTAAATGTTTGATAGAATTCATTAAGGAAACCATCTGGTCCCAGGCTTTTTTTTCAGTCAAGAGGTCTTTAATTACTGTCAATCCTTTACTTCTTATTGGTCTGTTAAGATATTCAATCTCCTTATTTCTCATACTTACTGCATTTTTGTTGGAAAATAAACACATAGAGAAAAAACACACCAGACAAATATATAGACTATTGAATTATTATAAGGCTAACACCCTTGTAAACATAACCAGATTCCAATTACTGCCAATCCCACCCCTGCCCCCAGCAGTTTCCCACTACTGCCAATCTTTTTCTTATAGTATTATGATAATTATTCAAGGTCCACTTATAAGTGAGAACCCATGATACTCATTTCTTTGTTTTTGTGATAGATCACTCAGTATTATAGATTCTAAGTCCATCCAAGTTGCTGCAAAGTTCATAATTTTGTCTTTTTTTTTGGCTGTGTAATATTCCATTATGTATATGTACCACATTTTTTTATCCAGTTCTTTTTCGATGGGCAGCATGGTTGGTTCCATGTTTTTGCTATTGTGAGCAATGCTGCAATAAACATGCATGTGCGGATATCTTTTTCATAGAGTGATTTGAGTTCCTCTGGGTATATTCCTGGTACAGGGATTGCAGGGTAGTATGGAAGGTATCTTTTAATTCTCTTTTAATCTCCAATTTTATCTCCAGCCTTTTCTTTCCATTTTTGTAAAACCTATGTTGATTTTCCTGTAGAGATTCCCATAACTTACATTTTGATGATTTTATACTCATAATGCAGTTTAACATGTTCCTCTGTCTCTGTATTTTTATCAATTTGGTAGTGGAATCCTAAAACTGTGTTAGACTCAGGTTCAATCTTTTGAGCACAACTATAGGTGAGTCTTAGAAAAAATATGAGTGATAAGGTATCTAGTTTTATCTTATCTATGATGCCAGTAACCATTGATGCCTAATATCTATGTCTATTCCCTGGAGTTATTACTGGAGCTCAAAATTTCTTATGTTTGATCAGTAAAAGGTTTTTCAAGTTGGTTTCTCAGTTCTCAAAGAGTCTTCAATAGTGTTTTTACTATTTTATGAGATAAAATATTTCAGGCTCAAATTGTACATTTGTTTCCTAGACTAGAAATCAACCTTTTCTCTAAAAAGTATTTTTATTTTATATTGATACTTCCTAACCACAGCCAATCTTGAGGGAAACTGCTAGGGGAGGGAGGAGCACACCTCATTAACAAGGATACCTGCATAATCAACATTTGTATACCTAACCCTGAATTGTACCCCACATCTTTATAATAAAATAAAATAAAATTTTTTTAAAAAGACCTTTTTTTCTGCTCTTCTCTCCTTCATCTGTATCAGTCTTCTTCTACACTAAGAATCTTAGTTCTCAATTACAGGGAGATGATAAAATTAGAGAATTCCGTAAATTACTTGTTATTCTACTTCATATTGCAGTGTATATGCAAGTATCTCAGAATCACAAATAACACTACCACCAACATGGTTACTGGAATCACATTATGCTTATGTACTTCATATTCTTCTTTATATTTTTTAGTTTTTCTATGCCTGTCAGAGTTATAGTCATTGTAAACTTTACTCTTACTCCCTTAGCTCTTAGGTAGCTGTATCTATATGTTTGCAGGTAACAATATGTTTAATGCTCATAGCTAGTCCTGTGTAAACATCACTCTAATTGTTTGGCTGTCTGAAGTATTTCTAGTATCAGGAAAGATGTGAGTTCTCTGAGTTATTACATTGAGATAGCAGTTTGTCTGTTCCCCCTTTATGTTTAGAAATCTGTTCTACTGGCTATAAAATTATTTTCTACACTTTATTTTCTAGTATATTTTAATATGTTAATCAACTTTCTTCTGAGATAAAATGTTGTAGAAAGTCTGATGATAATATAATTTTTTTCCTTATAAATTACTCACTTTCTAATTTAAATGCACAAATAAACTTTTTTTAAGTTCAGTAATTTTATTAGAATATATCTAGCTGATGCTTGTTCTAGATTAATATTATCAGGTATGCAATGCAGTCTTTCAACATGTAGTTTCAAATATTATTATTATTTATTTGTTTTTAAATTTTATTTATCATTGTCTTTTAATTCTCTTAAAATGTTGTCTGTCATATTTATTAACACATGTATCCTTTATAGTTTGGTCTCTCTGTCTGAAAATACTTTCTTTTATTTGTTATTTTGACCTTTGTTGTATATTCCCATTTTTAAAAATTTCTCTAATTCTGATTTATGTATCCTTTTGTCTATATTATTATTTTATGTTATCATTTTCTAAGTCTCTTAATTAAAAAAATAGAATTTCTTCAGCTTTTAAGCAGATCTCAGTGGTATAATTTTGTTGTCTCTTGGAGTGTTGGTCTGTTTATTTTTTTATTAATATAAAATTGCATGAAATTTGACCTTGATCAATTTATGTTACTAATTTTTATATGGAGTTAGACTTTTGGGGTTCCTAAAATGAAGCAGAGTTTAGGGAAACTCTTCCTGCTTCAAGAACTCCACCTTCTATTGTTTATCTCCTAATGCTGTTCTCCTCCATTTTGACCTTGACCTTTTTTCCTTTATCTTACTCAATTTTGATTCCACTCTCAGAAATTCCTTTTTATTGTGTACCTCTGTTTTTAAAGGGACACTGATTGGTAAGTTTTGAAAATTCGTAGGGACTAGACTGTTCCAATTCTTTTTGTTCTTATGATGGACACTTTGCATTCATATGTGTCGGAGAAGGTAAACACCTGTCTAGTTCCAGTTGCTGTTCTCAAATTGGTTAGGCTACTTTCCAGTTAATACTTGGCTATTTAACTGTTCTTTTATTCTCAAGTCATCAGTCTTTGCATCCATTACTTCCTTCTTCCCTACAAAATTGTCATGCTATGTGATTTAGATGTTTTTTCTCCCACTCCTAATTTTGTTTTAAATGTAGTCTTATGGTTTTTCTATCAAGTTGCTTTGTCAGTTTTATGTGGAATTTTGGAAAGATTGAAAGACTATGCTGTCACACTACCATCTCTCTAAAATCTCTTAATTTAATTTTGGGTTTAAACAAATTGTATCCCCTTTTGTTTTAAGCCTTATCCACTTTCAGACTCTCATAAAATGCTATTTTGATATACCTTAGAATGGAGCCAGTTAGACTATGTGACATTCACCCTTAATAATTATTTATGTTTTTTGCATGTGATTTTACAGAATCATCAACATGAGGAATATTTGTATGATGAAGGTGACCAGAAAGTTATTGGTATGGTTAATACTGAGGCATATTTCTTGTATATTTGCCAGAAATTAAACTGAACTGGCTCACTTCCTCCTTTCAGTCACAATATGCACTCAATGTCCATCCATCTTTGTAGATTTTACCTAACATCTTTTCTCAATTCACTGATCTATAACACATTTTAGACCAACCAAATAAGTATAATTATTTGTTTCATTTAATTTATTTTCATTCAAGTATTATTTTTCTTCTAATCTATTTTATGGAGAGTTTTGGTAGATAAAGAGAATAAATAAATATCGGTACACCTATAACTGGTTGTCATCTTGAGTTAAAAACAGCTAATTTGTTTTTTAGATTACATGAAAATATTTCAACCATATATGTAAATTATTAGTAATATCATACTGATATTTTATTAAACTGACAATTTAGAATGTTTTCCTAAGTATAGTCAACAATTTTAACATGGTACTTTCCTTTTTTTTCCATCACAGAAAAACTGTTTAAAAGAACTGAACAACTTGGAAGATTGGCAACTTGTTGATATAGCCTAAGATGTTCTCCATGTCTATATATTTTCTTTGCTCCACACTTGGCCTTAGGTTTCTTTTTTGGATTGGTTATTATTATTGCTTGTAGTGGACTGTGAGATGAAATAAAGTGAGATCCATATATATTGCTAGAAATTCAGAATTGGATATAGCATGAGAATGTATGTAGTCTAAACTGTTACCTTTAAAAAAAGATGAAACCGGTGAATGGAAAGATAGGGTTATTTACCCAGTTTCACTTATTCTATTGATAGCCGAGCAGGGAATAGAAGCAGCTTCTTGCTTTTTATTTATTTATTTATGTATTTATTTATTACCATATAGTACACTGAAATCTCTGTCTACCTATATGAGCTTGTGTAATATGATCTGTGAAGCTTTATACTGCTTACAGAATAAAAATTCTATGTGTCAAGATGTACTAATATTGTTCCCATATATAATTTTATGTTATAAAATGCATTTACTACAATTATTTTTTCAATTGAATCATTTGGATTGTTCATATTTTCTAATAAGGCACTTATTCTTTCATTGAATCCACCCCTAATTTTTTAAACATTAAATTTGCTTATTGCTCTATTTTAGTTTTAGTGTATAAAAAGAAGCATGCCATATAAATAGTATATTCATGGAAAGCATTACATTTTTGAAAATTAAAAAAAAGCATAGGTAAATCCTTATGGTTAAATGTAACAGATTAGAGAATCTTGGGGTTATCACGAAGGCTACAAATAAACAAGTAGAAATGTGTTGTAATTCATAAAAGTGTTTCACTTTGCTTCTTCCCAGTTGCCTTTTGCTCTAATTCCTTTTGATTTTCTGTTCCTCCATGACTTTCCCTCAGCATTCCTGTTTCATTTGCATCTTAAGCTGCAAATACCCACAGAAAGCACTGGAATTCCTGCTGTTGTGACTGGCATTACCTTGAATCTCTGTTGACATACTTGGCAGATTGGCAGTGCGAGGGTCACTGGCAGGATGTTTTGTCTAAGTGGGACAACCACATTTTAGGTTGCATGATGTGTAACTCCTAATTAAATGTGCATGTTGGATAGTTGTGCATTATAGCATAAAAACAAGTATGGTGTTGTACGAACATCTATTTCTGTTTATTATTTCTATGCTACAAAATGCATTTGTTTCTCCAAGTGGATTAGCCAGTCTAGACATCCTACCAAACGTCAATGCAAGTATGGATCTCCTATGTACAGGTCTCAGGAGATCAGGGCTTGTCTGCAATGCTCCTCTTTCACAGTCAGATCAATACAGTCACACATTTTATTTTATTTTTTGCACTTTGCTAACAGAAAATGTTATTAGAACATAGAATTTCTTTTTGTTTTCTAAGCAGGAAGTAACATATGATCAGAATTCAAGGGGAAAAAGTTAGCTGATGAATAAATGCCCAAGAACTTGGGAAAGAAGTATATATTTTTTATTACCCACTAAGCCACGATAAGGGTTATTATCATGAGATAATCATTCCTCTGGAGCAATACAAGACAGGGGACACAGCTGAGTGCTATCATGCCCATGGGATGTGATTAGCTCATGATAACAGCATCCCCTGGACTCATTGCTATTATGAAATGTCTATTTTCCCCCCATTTTCTATATATAAATAAATGATTTTGGCGGACAGATTCAATTCCCACAAACTGCAAGTTTGCATTAAAATGCTTCAGCTGTGAGATTCACAGATATTAATCTACCCTTTTGGAATGTTGAACAGTCAATCAGAATCTTTCTTCGTCTCAAGCTGTTTTATGATATTATTACAATGTATTTTGCGATGGAATGGCGGGTAAAGCAAGTTTCAGAGAAATAGGCTTGTTTGGGCTCGATTTAGTTGCTGGAGGGAAACCTCTACATAAAATGACTTTGCCTGCTCACTAAGGCATCCTAACTTTCTCATTATTTTTTTTTCCTGCCTGACTCAATTTCTTTGTTGCATTTTAGAAGTCTGAAGTTCATTCCTCTAACTAGATTAATAAAAGCAGATTTCTCATTTCATATTTCAGAATTGACAGAGGAAAATACTGCCTTGGTAATGTCAAAATGAAGTGAGAAAATAATACTGGTTTAGAATCTGGGATTTTAAAATTAACTTTGAAATAGAATTGATTTTTGGATTTAGAAATAAGTGGGAAGCTTTTGATAAGATAACAGACTGATGGGCATGCTTTCTTATGAATTTAGGTGATGTTTGTGAAAATAGCACAATTTATAACAATTTAAAAGCCAATGTCATTTCAATAAGCTCAGGAATTTTGGGTAATAATATTGCTGGGATAGAACCATCATCTTGGCTGTACTTATGAAAAACAAAAACATGATTAGATTATCATAATATCCTAAAGTGAAACTTTCTCTCCATTTAAAAAATTATTTGTAGTACACATATCAATAATATTAGAATGAATTATTTGGTATAAATAAAATTAGAATTTAATCTAAAATATAAGAAAAGTAAAAAATGATACCTTCCTTGTCGCCAAATATATCTTGTTATTTGGGGCACACAGTGTTTTTCTCATATCTTTATTGCCCTGAATTGCCAAGAAGACCATACAAGCAGTCATCATTTAATTAAGGAGTGTTCTTAACTAAGAAATACAAAATTTCTTACTTTTCATAATTCTTCTTTATCAATGTTACCACTTTTATGGTGTTATTGGTAAAAGAAGCTTGCTTCACACCACAACGGGACAGGAAAAAAAAAAAAACAACAAGAAGTTGTATACTAACATACAGAATATCTAGTACAAAAATACAAATTCAAATATCAACTTTAAAATTATCAAGTGAACATAAATGAACAGTGTTATTATATGATATTAAACTATAGGTTTGATGGTGTTTAATGAGTAATTAGACTTACATCTTTCTTTTTGTGAAATTCTAGCCTGTGCTATTCTAGAAAAGGGATTTTCCATTGTGGTAGTCAGTTTTATGTGTGAACTTGACTAGACTATAGTATCAAATTATTCAATCTAACACTAATCTAGGTGTTGCTGTGAAAGTAGCTTGTAAATGTAATTTAAATCTATAATCAGTTGACTTTGTGTAGAAGAGATTATCCTTCATAATCTCTTGGGACTGATCCAATCGGTAAAAAGGTCTTAGAACAGAACTGAGGCTTCCCTGAGGAAGCAGGAATTCTGCCTGGTGACATTAGCATCAGCTCCAGCCTAACTTTAGCCCTTCCTAACAACCTTCCTTATGAATTTCAGGCTTGCCTTTCTCGTCCTCACAATCATGTAGGCTAATTACTTGCAAAACATCCCTGTATCTATTAATATATGTATCTTACTGTTTCTATTTGTCTGGTAGGACCCTTGCTGATACTGATACAGTTGCAAAAATAGAATGGTGGGTCTTATCTACTCCAACTTATTCTCTCATTTTGATTGATTTCATGAGCAGCATAGGAGAATAAAGAATCTGAGATGGGGTTAGAAATAAGAGGTATAAGGTTACCCCAAATCTTCATAAATTGGATAAAATTCCAATCGAATACCATATAAAAATGACTTTTTAGAGAATATCAGGATATATTTTTATTGAAAGAAGAAATTAGAAAAAGAAAATTACCTGTATAAATGGGTGAAACAATTAAGACAAAAGCTTTAAAACCAAATACGTTTTTATTTTCATACACCATTTGCATGGCATTCTGTTTCCCTTCTAGTTGTCAGATATTGAACTAGACTCTGTGGACATATCTTTTGTCAAGGAATTCATGAAAAATCAAATATAAAATGTATGGTTTTCAAACAGTATAAATGTACTGTTTTCAAACAGTATAATAATCACTATATTAAATGTATTTATGAAGTTCAGCATTTCTACAAAGAATAGATTAATCAATTTTCTTTGGGTTACAAGAGACAGAATGATATTTAGGGTGTCTTTGAGCTGAGACATAAAATATAAAGAATTACTATGAGAGGAAGAGGGTATTTTTTTTAAAGGAATCATTACCCATATTTAATGAATGTTTAGCATAGTACGTTGTAGAAAATATAAGGAGTGGGCATTGCTGGAGCATGGTGAAGATTTGTGGTAAGAGTTGGATCATAAAAAACCTTGTCTGATGGGCTGAAGTTTGTGGTGTTTGTGTGTGTGTGTGTGTGGTTTTGTTTGGTTTGGTTTTTTGTAGTCATCAAGAAGCTATAAAAGTTTGGAGTGGGGGATTAGCTAAGAGTTTTAGACATTGCACTGAAGCAACAGAGTAGAGATTGTTCTTGAGGGAGCTGAGTCAGATTAAGGTAATATCTGGACATTATTGTGAAATCCACTGGAAAATAAGAGTCTTTAGTGGCAAGAGAAATGGAGAAAAGATCAGGTAGTCTAGTTATATGAGACAGAGTCAAATTCTAGTTTCTGGCTTGAGTGATAGGTTATCTCATGTAGGTGTTTACCAGAATTAGGACCTTGAGGCAAAAAATAGTTGTAGGGGAAACTGTTGGTGATAAAAACAGCAAAAAAGTTTATATTGAGTGGTAAGACTATATCCTTCTACATTTTCACATTTAACGTTTTCAAGTAATCTATGAGGTAAGCAACATTGTTTCCTTCACTTTACAAATGTGAAGACTGAGGTTTGAAGAGATAAGTAACTTTATTAAAATCCACACAAACTGGTCTCTGTGGCTCAGCCTGTAATCCTGCGCTTTGGGAGGCTGAGGTGAGTGAATTGCCTGAGCCTGTGGGTTCGAGACCCACCTGGGCAACTTGGCAAGACCTCATCTCTACAAAAAATCAAAAAAATCAGCCGGGCGTGGTAGTGCCCGCCTGTAGTTCCAGCTACTTGGAAGGCAGAGGCGGAAGGATCGCTGGAGCCCAGCGGATCGAGGCTGCGGTGACCGGGAACGGCTACTGCACTCCAGTCTGGGCGACTGAGGAGACTCCAACTCAAAAAAAAACAACAAAAAAACCCCCAACAAAAACAAAATAAAATAAAATCCACACAGCTGGTAAACAGGAAGCTAGGATAGTGAATTTGAGGTAACTGAGTTGGAAATATAAGTCTAGAAGAAAATGTTCTTTGATGGAGATATAATTATAGTCTCTTGGAGTTGGAGCCATTTTAGTTCATGAAATTCAGCATCCAAATTATTACCAATGACAAAGTCATGCTTTTGTTAGTGAATGTTTTTTTTTTATGGTATTGTGGGGTACAGTTAGGGGTTAGGCATACAATAATGCTTCGTTCAGGCACCCTTGATGATAAGAGGTGTCTCCAAATCCCCAGACAAATATTTACCACCATTAATCCCATTGCCCTCACCCCCGCCCCCCATAGTTTCCCAACCCTGTCAGTCATTTTCTTATGGTAATACGTTGGATGATCAAGGTCTACTATATGAGTGAGAACATGTGATACTTAGTTTTTTGTTTCTGTGAGAGGTCACTCAGTATTATGGACTCTAGTTCCATCCAGGTTGCTGCAAAATTCATGATTTCGTTCTTTCTTATGGCTGCGCAGTATTCCATTGTGTATATGTACCACATTTTTTAAATCCAGTCCTCTTTTGATGGACAGCATGGTTGCTTCCAGGTTCTTTCTATTGTGAACAATGCTGCGACAAACATACGTGTGCAGGTATCTTTTTTATAGAGTGATTAGTGTTCTTCAGGGTATATTCCCAGTAGGGGGATTGCGGGGTCATACGGGAGGTTGGTGTTTAGAGCTTTTAGGAATCGCCACACTGCTTTCCAAAGAGGTTGCACTAGTTTACACTCCTTTGTGTTCTTATTGTATTTTTTCCCCCAAAATATTTT
>CAUYQG010023607.1:0-10200 GCA_963574415.1 Tarsius wallacei | reverse complement strand
CCATAAGGCAAATAAAATGTATTTTAATACGATCTGCTAACAAAGGCAATGTAAAGGAATTAATTCACCTTGAAAAGATTTTTTTTATGAAGACTACATTAAAGAGAAAAATAAAGCTGAGTTCATCAGTAAAGGTCATCTTAATGCCAATCAAAAACTAAAATAAGGCCCCCAGATGGACCTAGACAAATTACAGAGCATTTTTAAAAAATCGTTTATTTATTTAATCATTATTTATTTATTTAATGGATAATCATTTATCCATTTTAATAGCTACATCTGTACTGGTCCAAGACAGGGCTTTCATTTATCAAACAAAATCAAAACTTTGTTTGAGCAGCATTTTGAAACTAGTTAAAATTGTGGTTTGGGAACTGTTCGAATTCACTTGGGTGAAAAGGGGAGTTATCAGGGAACACTATGGACTCTCCTCATTTTTTAAACTTCAATTCCAAATTCGAGCTCTACCCTTTTGTTGTCTGGAGAAAATTATGAAACTAGAGTGAAAATGGCATCAGATGAATCCTGGCTGTTGTCCTGGTTCTCCAGGTCCTCAAATTCTCACCACACCTTTCACTGTGACTTTCAGAGGTTCAGGAAGGGATTCAGTAAGCTGTTGACCTAGGGGACCAGAGACTGTTTAATATGTAGATATTTGAAGTTGGTCCTGCTGAGTAAAAAGAGATCCTAGGACTTCATAGCGAATGGCATTTGTTTTGTTTAAAATATTTCAAGCCTTGGGTCTCTGGGAAAAAAACAGGGGAAAAGATCATTGTCAACATTTTCCCTTTTCTTTCTTACAGTGCCATTCTTAACTCTAGTTAGAGAAGGGCAAGTACAAATAACACCTTCTCAGCCTTTTCGAAATGATGACAGAAGATAAAAATGTTATGCAGTGGTGCTTAAAATTTAATGACATTTTGAAAACAAAAACCAGGAGTTTCTAAGTAGAAAAAATTGCACTGCAAGATAATCCTACCAATGTGATACAGATAAGAGAAAAACATTTCAATGTAAATAATCTACCCTCTAACAGACTTCCTTCATTAACTCATCCCTCCTCCCCACCTGTGTTACACATAGAAAGAATAGAGATTTGTTTAATATGTTTATGTTATTTTCCTTCTAGAGTATTCCTTAGGTAGAGTGCTTAAGCAAGAATATGCATAAGCTATAAATTGAAATGAAGGTTAGGAAGAGAATAACACAAGGTAAATAGCATGCAGAAAAGATATTCACTTCAAGGAAAATAAAATGAAAACATTTTCTAAATGACTTTAACTCATTCTGAAACCTATAAACTACCATTCATCCATAAAAGAGTAAGGTAATACATTTAGAGATTTCTGGTAAATATATATTGCATGCCCCATTTGTAATATTGGTTTGTGTTATTTTAAATATCAAATTTCAAAACAAAACTGAAAAATCCTCAATCTCAGAGGAGTAACCCTCTCTGTGGATGCACATTATTGTTAAAGACACACACAAACTTTCTTTACTGTTACCTATTGAATTGAAATGACCAAATTTGTGATGTGCTGTTCATAGGCTCTCCATTTTGACCTGTTTAATCTACCTTCCAAAAGAGAAACAATGACCGGACTTATTAGCACAGTTTGAAGACTCTACATAGATATGTTTAAAGAATTGGCCCAAGACATTAAATCCAACTCATTCTCGGATAACCCCTCCTTTTAACCAATTAGAAAGAAAGATAATGTCATGATAAACAATTTTCCAACAAACTTTATTGAGAGGAAAAAATAGAAAGTGCTTTCTATTTCTACTTATGAGAAAGTAGTCATGGTCCTGCTGTTAGAATTAATATGCTTTACTGCTTTAGAAGTCTATTGTTTCTAGCTTGCTTTCAGTTCTGAAGAGAGAAGTCCTAAATCATTAAATGACTATAATTTTGATGATTTCATAAGAAAATCATTATAGATATTTTATTTCCTTCTTATTCTTATAAACAAAAATTATTACTATTGAGATTGATTGCAAAAGAACTGGGGAACCGATGTACAGAGGGATTTTGGCTCTTTTATATTAAGTCAAAGTGTATTTGAAGGAGGATCATTTTAAAAGTTTGGTGTGTTTTTTGTAGATATTCTCAACTGGTTGACAATTTAGAGACTCCGTTTTCATCTAAAGTAAGTCTCATTTGTGAAATCCTGAATCACAATTATCAGTTCCAAAACAAGTAAGGAATTAAGATACCAATAATTATTTTTTCAGGGTATAATCTGTTGAGTTGGCAACCAAGCTCAAATAATAATTTCAAACAATTTAAAAGCGGCTTTCATATAATTTCATGGTCTATGAAAAATCCATTTGAAAAATCATGTGTGGCATTTGTTATATAAGTAGTACATTCATACACACATCCCTCTGGTTTTTGGTTTGTTTTTCATCCACTGCTTTCTAACATATTTCTAGCAGGGGTAAAGGCCTGCAGTCACTCTAAAACCACTTGGGTGTGTTTCACTGGGAAATCATCATTCAAATGTCTAACTTTACGTTTTGCATGAGAATCTAAAGAATACACTAAAAGAACCTACCGGAAATTAGAAGCTATGCTTCTTTATGGCAGAGATGTCATACAAAAGAGCTGGGTTTCTCTGTACTCCTTTTGAAAGATGATCACGCATGCACTGCACAAGAAATGTGCTAAGTGTTAGGAATGTATTTTAGGTTTTCCTCAGGTTCCCACGCTGTTTTAAATGCTTTTTAACTGAGCTATAATAAAATTTGTGGAGAAAAAAACATTAACCAACCATGGAGGTTACTTTCCCTTTAAGCAAGACTGAAGGAAAATGAGAATACTGAATGTTTTTCTTCTATTTCTTGCTAATTGTATCATGTTAAATACTCATTATTATCACAACTCTGTAAGATTGTTCTATACTATTTGTAGTGTTAAACATTAGCATAAACATATAAGAATAAACAAGAAATTTGCCAGTTTTTCTTTGGGATACCTATGACTGAACTAGAAGTTATTTGGTTAGTGTTCTCTGCTAAGCAAGCCCCAGCCAGATTAGAACCTCAATAGTTCATTGGATGCACAAGCTGCATTGTTCTGAGGTTTCCTATTTTATATAGAAAGCCACTGTATGTGTATGTCTCTGTGTGTTAATGTGCAGCAGATCAAAACAGCTGAGGGAGTGTACTAGATCAATAAAAATACATCAGTAGAAATAGAAAAGTCAATCATACTACTAATTGTGGGCTAACAGATTCACTTTTGTATACAACCAAAAGTATTAAAATTGACAAAATAAAGAAAAATATGATCTGTCTTTATCTAAGAACTTAAAATCTGATGTAGGATAGGAAATGTGGGAATCATAAACCTATATAGAAACAAAAACAGCAGATGTAGAAAACACAAAGTCAACATTGCTCTCTTTTACAGAGATAATGTGAGTGGGAGCCAACACCACCACTCTCCGGATTGCTGTGACCCTCTTCGACAGTCATTGGCTACTACATATCAGCACTTTATCCATCATGAAAATACATATTATATTCATGATTTAGTATGCATAAGGAAGACAAAGTTCCAAACATTATTATAGGCCAATGAATCATTTCAATGCCTATGGATTATCCAGAAAAATTTATTTGTATGTTTCTGACATCATAATGATTTTGTTTTTGTCTTTAACTTACAGGCATGGGTGTGGTCTTAAGAACAAGGTTAGAAAGGGAGTAATATTAATAAATTAATTATACTGGAATTATTACCCACTAATCTTGGTTTATCAAAGGAATATTTTAGAATTACCTGTGCTTTTCTCTCTGATATTGTATGCAAAGCACCTGGATCCTTGCCTGGCATATAGCATTATAATATCAATGATTAGCTGGTCTTGGTGATTCAGCCTGTAATCCCAGCGCTTTGGGAGGCTGAGGTGAGCGAATTGCCTGAGCCCATGGGTTCGAGACCCGCCTGGGCAACTTGGTAAGACCTCATCTCTACAATAAATCAAAAATTAGCTGGGTGTGGTAGCGCGCGCCTGTAGTTCCAGCTACTTGGAAGGCTGAGGTGGAAGGATTGCGGGAGCCCAGCAGGTCGAGGCTGCGGTGGCTGGGAGCAGCCATTGCACTCCAGTCTGGGCGATAGAGTGAGACTCCAACTCAAAAATAATAATAATAATAATAATAAAATAATAATAATAATAATATCAATGATTGTTGGTTCCTTTTATTTGTCTTCTTATAAATTTGTAGAGTTGAAACATTTTACCGGGCTTTGTAAAAAAAGAATCGGTTGAGCAACATTCCAAAGCATTTATTTCTAACTCACAGTCATTCTACAATTATTTCTGGAGTTGTTATATGCCAGTTCTTATGACAATGGCACAGTCTAGATAGCTCAGTCTGGAAGTTACACAGACAGTGGTGTTGTGAACACTGAGATGGGAAAGGGATACTATCGTTACTTTGTAACAGTCTAAGAAGAGGGCTGGGGTGTGGGAAATTCAAGTCAGAGAAAGCAGACAGTACAAAGCTTCCACAGAAAGAAATGGAAAGCATGGAATTTCAGAGAACTACAGTAGTCAAGAGATTTCAGGAACTAACTGGATTAAGAAAAAGCTACATTTCAATGGTACATTTGTAAAGACAAAATTCCTCAAATCTGGAAATCTAGATTAGGTACAAAGATATAATTTTCTACATGACAAAGAAAGCTATATAATTTAAGTTGTGGATAAATCTGTGTCATCTAAATATCTGGTTCTGGTAAAGTTAAATAAACGGCTTTCAGTGAAATAAATGTAAAACTTCACAATTTCTTTTTTTTGAAAAAATTACTCTTATTATGTCATTATAATTACACTTATCATCTACTTATTATTCTGTAATTTTTCTTAACGAAAATAAACTATTTTAATAAATATCTTCAAATGGATATGTTCACATTCTTTAATTTACAGTATTTCTTTACTATACAATTTATTGTTCACTGACCTTGTAATACCCTTTATATTAAATTATTCTTGGTATTATTTAAGTCAGTCTAATGCTAAATAATAATTGATAGTGGCTAAAACTGTAGGTTGGATACTAAATAAAGAGAATGGGATGCTGTCATTTTCTTCAGTGCACATTAAAAAAGATTTATAGGCTAAGATTACTTATGTTTGCGCACAAAAACAAAATGTTCTCTTTAAAAGTATATTTGTTTAGATAGAATTAAACTTGATAATATTTGACTGTTATTGAAAACGTCTGCCATGTAACATACCAAAAATTATTTTTAGCATAATTCCTTTAAAATAGATTTCCTTGAAATTCTAATATTTTTTGAAATGCATGTTAACTATCCTTATAAATAGACTAAAAATACCAGCTAAAGTCATCAGTTTCATATTAACTTCAGAGCTTACAGTTTGGTCTATTGAACAACATTTAGATTATGAGAATATTTGAGCATGGCCAGAACAGAACTCTTTTTTATCCTTTAATTTTGTATTGTATTACTTTGTTTGGTTTTTGGTGAGATTATCAGTCTCATTGGAAAGCAAGAAGAGTCTGTAGATATTTGGTATAGAAAGCATTAAAATCAGCTTATGTTAGACATATCACTTGGTTTCCAGGTCTTGTTAAAGCATCAGGACATCCCCTAACCTTTGTTGTACAAAGTAGCACTTGAACTCTTGCAATATATTTTCCACTTGCTATTACAACTTAACTAACTTTTTTCTACTAAGGATTTGAGGTGGGATATGAAAGTAGATAAAGCTATTTCATTGCCCACACCCCCCAAAATGTTATATTTTGATGAAGAATTATTACATTTCAAATTGTTTTTCTGATGGGCATTTTTTAAAATTTCATTATTCGGCTTACAGAAAATTCTAAGCTCTTGCTGTTTATTATAACAAAATTGGATAAGCACAACAAAACAAAGAAAATCATTGTGATTTGAACGTGACTTTTAGTTCAGTAAATGGATTTCACCTCCAACAAACTAAAATGAAGAATTATGATTTTCTGGAACATTTAAAAGACTAAGTAACCACAGAGTAAAGTTAAAACCAGCAAAGTGGTGGATGGCTAATAAAATTTATGACACATATCTTAAAACATAGCAGATCTGTGATATGAAAAAGAGAGTTAGCAGATCTAGAAAAAAAGTTTCTAACTAAGTAGCTGATTTGCAAAGATACAAAAATATGCCACAGAACAATATAAAGTTATTTAGGATTTATCAAGTTACTGATATTAGAAATTAAATTTGTTCATTGAGAATAAAATATTGGACGCTCGGCAAGATAACGACGGGACAAGTCAAACTGTGAAGACCTCCACAAAGGGTGGCTCCTGAGGGCAGTTTCACGCGCCCCCATGGCTGCCACCTACAGGGGGGGTGGCTACTATAGCTAGTCCCATGCAGCAAACTGCCTCCATCACACTGCGGCCTCCACAGGGAATTGCTACTGTGGTTGTTACCGGTTACTAAACACCTGCTGTTGCTGCAGCTCTCAGCTCCAGCACTGGAAAATTCCCAACTCCCTCCTCCACCCCAAGCCACCAGCTGCACTCCAAGCTGCAACATCAATCTACCTCACTGGGTCCCAGTGCCTGATGCTGGACACACACCATCATCGCCCATCATAGCTGATCAACTGGGGCCCCGGAGGAGTGGACAGAGTGAATTGGCAAAAGAGGAGCCACCACTGCAGCCATTTTCCAGGCAGAGATTCGCATTGCCCCGCCCATCTCCATGCAGCCTCCACCTTGTTTTCTAAGGTAACCTAGCCAAAAGAGGAGACAGAAGCCTCTCCCCTATGCTGAATCAGACACAGACAACTCAGTTCTGTGTGGCAGATCTGTAAGGCAACAAGCCAAGGGAACTGACCCAAACTATGAGTAAGCCTGTTTGCCTGCAATGAGAACAAAGGGGAGGGACTACAGATCAGAGCTGAAGAGACTTTAGACACTCAGGAAAGACCCCAGAGCTAGTCGGGTTTCTTATTTTTATTTTTAATTTCATTGTTTTGACTGTTTGTTTTGTTCACTTTTGTTTGCTTTTTGATTTAGACTACCTGTTTGTGTTGGGAAGAACATATCAAAAGGCATGATTTTACTGGACTGTCTTTGTGTGATTACCGGTATACTTTAGGGAATTTTCTTTGTTTGTCTGTTTTTTTATTCTTTTCTAGCCTTGTGTCTCACTTCATTCATTAGTTAGTATGTATGTCAGTTTTCCCTCTTACTCTTCTCTCTCTCCAACTTCCTCTTGATCCCCTCTTCTTCCATTACTTTCCTTTTTCTTATCTCCTTTTTTCCTGGGAGCAAACCTAAACCCTACTGCATAGATAGATTGTAAAGCAGTGGGAAGTGGGTTCCAGGGTGCCCATACACCTGTTGGTGGATACTGGGATCTGCAGATAACTCTGAATCACAGCCTCCCCCTCAATTAAATCTCAAAACTGCAAAAACTATAACCCCCAACCCACAGTACAACCTCAGAAGTGAACAAAGCCAGAGTATCATCATAAGGAAGAACAGGAGATTGAACAAAAAGAAGTAAAAGCAACTCCACCTTCCCAGAAAAACAGAACTAAAGAAGGGGAGGGAAAGAGAGAGAGAAAAATCTACACAAATGAAGAAAAACCAAAAGAAGAATATGGGTCTCTCACAGACCCCTGGGAGGTCAGCCACTGAGAAAACAGACTTCAAAAGGAAACAATGAAGAGCCCCCAGAATGACTGGTCTCAAACTACAAATCAGATATCAAGACATTAATAGAGAGATTTAAAAAATTGAGGAGAGACAAGAGGAAACTAGGAAGGAGTTGATAACTGAGATAACAGTAATAAAGAATACTATGCATGAAATAAATAACAAACTGATAAGCATGGAAAGCAGAATTAGCCAAGCAGAAGAAAGAATCTAAGAGCTTGAGGACCAAAATATAGAACTAACCCAAACTGTCAAAGACAGAGAAAAGAAGCTTAAAAAGACAGAATAAAACCTTCAAAAGATGAGCGATTACTTCAAGAGACCGAACCTAAGAGAAATTGGACTTCCTGAGGCAGAAAGAGAGACAGAGACCACCCTGGAGCAAACATTCCATGAAATTATTCAAGAAAACTTCCCTCATCTCATCAGTGATGCAAAAATTCAAACACAAGAGATTCAGAGAACTCCTGCAAGACAACAAATGGGAAGACCAACTCCCAGACACATCATAATTTGCCTAAACAAAGTAGGTATAAAAGAAAAGATCCTAAAGGCAGCAAGAGAAAAAGGTCAGTTTACCTACTATGGAAGACCAATTAGAATAGCAGCAGATTTATCTACAGAACCCTTCAGGCTAGGAGAGCTTGGAGCCCTATCTTCAAAGTTCTAAAAGATAAACAATTTCAACCAAGAATAACCTACCCAGCCAAGCTAAGCTTCATCAGTGAGGGAGAATTAAAATCTTTCCCGATATCCAATCCCTAAGAAACAATGCCGCTACCAGACTACCTCTATAAGAAACACTTAAGAAAGTATTAAACACAGAAGTAAAGGAAAAAGGAACAACAACGTTCTTCACAAGAGTACAGGAAAAAGATTAAAAACACCCATGAGCCAACCCAAAAACCAAAAGAAAGACAATAAACAAACAGGAACAACAACTCTATAAGAACCTCATGATAGGGATCAACTGCCACATTTCAATAATTAGCTTGAATGTGAATGGACTAAATGCACCACTGAAAAGACATAGAATGGCAAAATGGATAAAATGTCATCAGGCAATAATATATTGCCTCCAAGAAACTCATCTCACTGGAAAGGATACTCACAGGCTCAAAGTAAGAGGATGGGAAGCAAAATTGCAGGCAAATGTAACACAAAAGAAAGGAGGAGTCACAATCTTAATCTCAGACAAAATACCCTTTAAGCTATCAAAAATTAAAAAAGATACAGAAGGCCACTACATAATGATAAAAGGTTCAATCCATCGACAAGAAATATCCATCCTAAACATATATGCACTCAACATAGGAGCGCCAACTTTCATAAAGCAGCTTCTAGGTAAACTCAAAAAAGATATTGACTCTAACATTATCATACCTGGGGACTTTAATACCCCACTCACAACCCTAGACAGATCATCAGGACAAAAAATCAGCAATGAGATCCGGAACCTCAATGTGACTCTTAACCAAATGGACTTAATTGATACCTACAAAACACTTAACCCAAACACCACAGAATATACATAGAATGTACTCTAAGATCGACCACATCCTTGGCCATAAATCAAACATAAACAAATTTCAAAAGATTGAAATTTTGCCATGTACCTTCTCGGACCACAGCAGAATAAAAATAAACATCAACACAAACAAGGCTCCCCCCAAACCCACAAAGACATGAACACTAAACAGCATGATGTTAAACAACTCCTGGGTCAATGATGAAATCAAAACAGAGACTAAAAGATACCTGGAAACAAATGAAAATGAAGAAACATCTTACCAAAATCTCTGGGATGCCATGAAAGCTGTAGTAAGAGAGGAATTCATATCTCTACAGACACACATGAAGAAAATAGAAGGATCACAAATTAACAACCTAACAAGTCACCTAAGAAAGCTGGAAAAGCAAGACCACCAAAACCCTAACTTCAGCAGAAGAATCCAGATCACCAAAATAAAAGCCCAAATCTAGCACATAGAAGACAAAAAGATAATACAAAAAACCAATGAAACAAAAAGCTGGTTCTTTGAAAGGATAAACAAGATCGATGGTCCCCTAGCTAGACTGACCAAGAAAAAGAGAGAAAAAGCCCAAACAAACACAATCAGAAACACAAAAGATGAAGTCACATCTGACCGTGAAGAAATACAAAAGATCATTAGAGACCACTATGTATACTTGTACAAAAAAAAAATTTGAAAACCTTAAGGAAATGAAAGACTTTCTAACATCACACAACCTGCCTAGTTTGAAACAAGAAGAAATCGAGACCCTAAATAGACCAATAACAATCAAGGAAATTGACTATGTAATAAGAAAACTACCTACAAAAAAAAAAAAAAAAAGCCCTGGACCAGATGGCTTTCCAGCAGATTCTATAAGACATTTAAGGAGGAACTGATATCAATCCTACTGAAAGTATTCCAGGTGATTGAGAAAGATGGAACTCTTCCCAAATCATTTTTTGAAGCTAACATTACATTGATACTT
>CAUYQG010023605.1:0-30412 GCA_963574415.1 Tarsius wallacei | reverse complement strand
AACTGAAACGCTTATGTAAAGAAAAAAAAAAAAAAAAATCAAGAGATTGGGGCAAGAGCCCGCAGAATGGGAAAAAAAATATTTGCCAACTGTACATATTACAAAGGTGTAACATCCAGGATTGACATGGAACTCAAATTTGCCCAAAGGGGGGAAAAAAACAACAAACAGCCCCATTACAAAGAAGGCAAAAGACATGAATAGACACTTCTCAAAAGAAGATATACAGGCAGCCAACAGACACATGAAAAAGTGCTCAGCCACGCTAATCATCAGGGAAATGCAAATCAAAACCACATTGCGATACCTCCTGACCGCAGTTGAATGGTCATCATGAATAAAACAAAGAACCACAGATGCTGGTGAGGATGCGGAGAGAAGGGAACGCTTCTGCACTGCTGGTGGGAATTCAAACTAGTGCAACCTCTTTGGAAAACAGTGTGGCGATTTCTGAAAGAACTAGAAATTGACCTTCCATATGACCCAGCAATTCCCCTATTGGGAATATACCTGGAGGAACTCAAATCATTCTACAAAATAGATACCTGTACACGCATGTTTATTACAGCACTATTCACAATAGCAAAAACATGGAACCAACCATGCCGCCCATTGAAACTGGACTGCTTAAAATATATGGCACATATACACAATAGAATATTGTGCAGCCAAAAGGAAAGACAAGCATATAGACTTTGCAGCAACTTGGATGGATTTAGAGATAGTACTCAGTGATCAATCATAGAAACAAAGGACAGAGCACATATTCTCACTCATAAGTAGACTCTGAGCATTGACCACAATACTTTAAGAAAGGAATTGGCAGTAGTGGGATTCTGCTAGAGTGGGGGTGTGGACACAACATCTGATCTCAAACCAGGCAAAGTGGGGACGAAAGAGAGGCCCAAACTTTACCTGTATGATATCCACTTATATACCTAATCTTGAATTATACCTTATACCTTTAAAATAAATTATAAAATAAAATAAAATAAATAAAAAATAAAGTTTCCTGTGTGAGTCTAATGGATTGTCAGAGTGGAAAACTACTGGACTAGGCCAAGAGAAACTGGATATGAGCAAGAGAGAAGGGACCAAAAGATGAATGCCCACATGGATGTTTGTTCCAGTTAAGTTATTTGGAGAGCTCTGGAGGTTGTGGGGAACCAAACATATAGATGTGGAAAGTAAGGTTATAATGAAGCCTAAGATATCAGATTTGAAAGGGCTATTAGTGATTCTCAAATCTAAATCTAAATCCTGCTCCCTACCACACCCCTTTACTCAGTATGGATGTCCAGAGAAGGAAAAAGACTTGCAGGAGATCACAGTGAGTCACTGGCACAACCCAGGTCTTCTGACTTTTAATTAGTGCCCTTTACCATACCCCATTACCTTCCCGCTTCATAGTCTAAAACTAGGTTTAAGAGGCAGGCAGTTCTTAAATGGCCTATTAATGCATTCAGGCCTTTTTCCAACTCTCTTTCCAAACCTGCCTGAGGGTTTCAAATCTTTATCTTAAATAGTGCTCTTTCGAAGCTACATTACATAATCAGTTCAGCAATAAACCTTTCAAGTTATACCACTTTTAGTCAAAGCAAATCTTTTGGCCTTGTGTTCCTGCCAAGACTCATGACTCCTGCCTGTCTCATTTGATGAACATAATAATAAATCTCCTTTGCTGAATGCCAACAGCAGGCTGGGCACTGTAAGTCACTTGGGGCTCAGGAGCTGGTGAAAAAGTTGCAGCTTGAGCCCAGTGCCATCCTTTTCTAATCCTTCATAGGAAAAAAGGAACATTGGTGGTTGTTAGGAGGATAATGAGGTCAATAATGTGGTCCCCTCCCCAAACCCCTACCTCTAGGGTAAGAATGAGAGAGGCATGTTAGTGGGTATGAACTCTAACTAGAAATGGTGTAGCTAGTGACAGGAACCAAGGTTTCCCGAGTCCTCATCTGATTCCAGACCTGACTTGCTGTGCAACTTTTGTCAAGTAAATCTTCTCTGGACTTGTTTCTGCCTTTCTGACACAAGAAGGGCAAAACCAAACTTCATGGGAAGTTTCAGGCAACTTAATTGAAAATGTTGGCTGTTAAAGCAGGAAGGCTTTCCTATGTTTTTGTTTTCTGCCCCATGTTTGAACCCCTCAGCATCTTGCTTCCCTCAAATAGCCCTGTGAGATGTCACCAATGATCGTTTTTCTGGGCCTTTTCAGAGTTCTTATGGGTAATATACATCTCCCTGCAATCTGAGAGACAGGCCCTAGACTTTGATTATGAAAGACATGAAGTAGAAAGCAAGCTGAAATGATATAAAGGACATACTTCTGCAACGGGTAGGACAGAGCCCTTAAAATGAGATTATGGCTAGAAAGAACCTCAGATAAACAGCTTGAGTACTGCTGAAAGTCCACTGTGATATGGACTGGGCATTTTAAGGCACCTGAGCCAACATAGAAAAATTAAAGCACGTTCTTCTTCATCCTAACTTGTGTTTAGAGCTCAGATGGACAGTAACAGTCATGCTTCCTACAGATTTCCCTTGCAATTTGGTCTCACAAGAAAACAGCACATGCAATTTAGGATAATTCAAAAAGAGTTTAATAAAGAGACTATTTGTAAAGTTGTGAGTGAGGGATAGAGGAATCATAAGGCACAGTGTAACACTCACAGTGAAGCTTAAACTTGATGGAATGGAAGGAGGCAGTTACTGAAATTTGGAAAGCAAGAGTCCTGTGGAGAGGGCTAGCTTGAGATCTTCTGTTGAGAGGAGCATGCAGCTCAAGGTGACACCACAGGGAAGGAGCTGGGAAAATAAAAACCCTGACTCTGCTTTCCTCCCTTTCTCCTGTCTCCTCTTGGAGAGGAACAAACCTCACTGTAAGTCAGAGGGTATTGGAACTTGTTGAGGTACATACAAGTCAGCCTCCTGAGCCAGAGAGCAAGTTGGAGGAGAATGAAGAGTAAATCTGCAAAGGCAAAATAAAGCTAGCCATTCCTGTTTGGCTGATGAATGTAGCTCCTCATACCACTCTTTCCCTACAACAAAGTATATCTTAGTTGTCTAATTATCTCTATTCTGACATATAATTAGATCCAAATCCCCAGACTCTAGCTCTATCATACAACCTAAAATAATCTGCACTTAAAAGCTTCTAGGATTAGAAACTTCCAGGCAACTTTGACTCCAGAACTCCCCTGCTCTGGAATCTTTTTAGAAACCTTTGGTCTGAGAGCCCAGATGGCACTGAAATACTCTTTCTCTATCAATTTATTTGGAGTATTGGCAGCATAGATTAGCTGCTTCAACTTCAGGACAGATTTTGGGTTTCCTTCTTCTCCGTTCACCATACAGGTGAGTTGTTGTCACTCTATAAACAATAATGAAGATGAGTGTCATAAAACAAAAGCCAACATTCCTCACTGATCAGACCAGCAAGGCCTGGTGGGAGATAGAGGATTAGGGAACCAGAAAGGACCCTAAGTGAGAAGTACATGCTGATCTGGCTAAATGGAATGACCTCAACCCAGTACTAGGTGGGACAGGAAAGCGATCAGAGACATCATCTAAAGCCTAGTCTTGACCTCCTTGGTGGTTCACCAGAGCCAGAGATTTATAGTCTCAATCCCTCATGCAGAGTGTATTCACCCAAATGTCTCCACTCTACCCATGACAGGTAGGTGCCACAGGAGCAATAGCACTGAATTCTGAATTTTAATATCTACTCATTATTTGTCGTGGACCACTCTTTGCTCTCTGTCCTTTAATTTACTTGTCTAATAGTAATAAGAGGACCTAAGGACTCCATAAGATCATAGATGAAAAACTAGCAGTTTATACACTGTAAAATCTGGGTCCAGAGTGCCTCCATAGTGACTGTATATGAGTGAGTGAGAGATATAATGTGTATTTGTGAGAAACTTTCAGCATGTCAGTGTGTTTAACTTAGTATGCATGATTGAGAAAATAAAGACAAGAGTAATGAGAATTGTGAGAGGATGTGTGTGAAAATGAATAGATAAAAAATAAATCTGTGTGGGTATTTGTGTAAGAGCTGACATGTTTATGAACATATGTCAAGGAATGTGAGAGAGGAAATGTAAGCATTTGTGGGTTTGTGAGATTCTGAGAGTTTGTGAGAGTGAATGTGGGTGATAGTGTGTGTACATATATAAATGTAAATATGTAGGTTGAATCATTTGAAATTGTCATTTTATAGGCTAACAAAAGTTTAACACTGGCTGTTTCATTTGGTTCAGGCTACTGTGTAAGCATGGAAATGCATGTATACTTGAGAACACGAGTGAAATGTGTGTGAACAATCCAAGATAAATATATACGTGAATGAATGAATATATATGTTCAAACATATGTGTATTTTTGTGCAAATGTGTAAGTTTTTGGTAGAGTATGAGTGGATTATAATTTTACAAGAGCATGCAGGCGAATGTAAGCACTTAGAAGAAAGAATGAGATTGAGTATGACAGTGCATGTGAATGTGAGTTCAAATATGTGTTTGTGTGTGTGTGTGTGTGTGTGTGTGTGAGAGAGAGAGAAAGAGAGAGAGAGAGAGAGAGAGAGAGAGAGAGAGATTGAACACAGAGAATATATCTAGTTTTTGGATTCTGTGCTAGTGAATAGATGTCCTCACCTCAACTCATAACTTCCCCCCCGCCCCCCAAAAAAGCTTTCCAAACTGAAATTTTCCACTCAGGCTTTCCTCCCCAAAAGGAAGCCTTATTTATTTATTTTTCTTGTTGCTTTGAGCTTCGCGCCTAGCCATTCTGGGCCAAGAAGAGGAGTAAGTGCCTAGTTCTACTCAGAGAATAATTGGGAACATTTTGCTACATACAGAAAACTGGAAAATGACTGGTGTGTGGGGCTGAAACTTAGTGAGAGTTGTAGCCGGCAAGACAAAGGGCCCCTTAGCTACTTTATTTGTTCTCTTTACAAGTAGCCCTAAGTGACTGAAATATCGCTTGCCACCACAAGCAGTATGAAATTTCACCACAAGTTGCAGTTACGCAACCATCTCCATGGCAACCAAAGCCCATAAACATGCAGTATCACTGATGGCTCGTTACATAGCAGTGGTTTTAGCGCCTTCACTATCCCTCCCCTTCAGCCCTTTCTAAGTTGTTTTTCTCTTTTTATCCCTCTCCTCCTATTTTTCTTCCCTGGAAAAAGCAAGAAAATTAATTGTTGAATGAAATTAGTGGAAAGTGAAACTCCTTAAGCAATGGGTGCACATGAGTTAAGTCCTCTGAGGAGCAGTGTAGATATTCAGCTCGCCTGCAGGATAGCTCACATCAGGGAAATTGCTGCCTCCCACCACTATATCACAGTCCAGAGACACAAATACTCTGTAGTGGCCACTGTTGAAAGTAAATCAGATAGGTTGAAGGGAAAGCAGGCAGAGGGTTTGAGAGAAACCCTGAAAACTCAGTCTTCCGTGGACTTTGTCCTTTAAGTATTACCAGGCAGAGCATGGTGGAGATGATGATAGTAGGTGTTTTAGAGTTGAGAGAATGAGGTTTGGGAAATTGGGAATAAGATCTTTCTTAGACCATATCTCTACTTTTTCCAGAGCTTGAGGCTAGACCGTATCCCCATTCTGGTCAAGTGGCAGGTTCTGAGATCAAAGGTGCAACACCAGGCATCAGAACTTGTGGATTTTAAGTCCTGGATCTATCTCATAGTAGCTCTGTGATTGCAAATAACAGAAACTTCGGGCTTCTGGAGACCAGAAAAGGTATGTTCCAATCCCCTACACAAGCACTTACACGAATGGGGAGATATTTGTCTACAGACATGGCCCATTTTGTCCATGAACTGCTCTGAGAGAATTATTCTTAGTGCTGAGTGGAAATTTTGCTTTCTGTGGTGCCAATCCACAGGTATTTGCTCTGTCCCCTGGAGTTTCCCAGACTGCAACTGTTCTCTTTACCCCATGAGAAGCCCTTCAGATATCTTCTAGATGCCACGTCTTCATTCATCTTCTCTTCTTTCCGTCAAACAATCCTCATTTCCTTCAACTGTTCCTCATGGGTCTTGGGGAGCTCACTCCCCTCTGTACATGTTTCTGATTTGCTGTGTCTTCATTAAAGTGTGGAACTCAGAGCTTGACATAATCTTCTAGGTGATCTCTGACCAATTATCCATGTGGTAAAATCCAGGAGTTGGGATTGCAGTTGAGGGTGGGAAAAGGTATAAAGTATAAGAGGAGGGAGGGGGCTTGGGAATGTGTTACTTTCCTAGGCTCAGTCTCCCTGCCCTGGAAAACTGGGAACTAAATGCCTTGTATCACCATTCTAAGTCTAACTTGCAGTCCCAGCCTCAGAGCATCTGCTTCACCACAATTCTATGACCATCATTGCTTCACCTCTAGCTTAACTAGCACCTGAGTATGAGATGTGCATAAGTAAGTTAATGGCAACTCCCATTGTTCCTGTCTTGATCCCCCAAGACCCTAACATTCTGCTCACAGTCAGAGATGTCCCTTTGCCCTGGTTGTTGCAAAGCAAGCCCATAGATTTCTCTAGATTCCTATCTGAGTTTCTTTGTAGCTGGTGCTCTAAGTTTACTTCGAAGCTGTCTTTCTACCTGGAACAATGTCAGAGTCAGTGGATAGTGTCAAAGTGTCAAGAATAATGAAGGAGAGGAAAAAGAAGTAAACTATGAGTTTTGTCCACTCTTTCATAACAGTGGTATTTCTAAAATCTCCATATGAGGGGATCTTAGAAAAGACAAGAGGTGTAGCTAAGAGATTTATCTTTAAGCTACATTTACCTGGGCAAGTACATTGAACTTATACACAGTACATGTGTATATGGGGGGTTTTTGAAGACTGATAAAGATTATGAGGGGAGCTAAAGGCCTCCCTAAACCTACCACTCCTTTGGCCTAGATTCCTTTCTGTCCAGAGCTCTGTGTATATGTATGCATACATTTGTGCTGCTGAGAAAAAAAAGAGAAAGAATAGGCTTCATTCAAATCTTAGTTATCTTTCTTACAAAATGGAAATAATGTTCCATGCCCATCCCAGTCTTCTGGAGAAGATAAAAATAGATAAAGTATAAAAAACATTCAGTCAACTGTAAAATTGCAAACAGTTAACATAATAATCACCAATTCATATCCATACCCTGCCAAAGAAAGGGATAAAATCAGGTATAAAGGAACTTGAGGTCTATTGCAGAAGTTCTTGAAAGGGCCCTATCTTCAGGGACACAGAAGAGGGAGTTGAAAAAAGAATACACTGATATCTCTGGCAACTGTGTCCAGTTGTCAAAGTTTCATGGTGGAAGGGATAATAAGAGGCTGTGAGAAAGCTTGAGTTGGGCTGGTGTCACCAACACTGGAAACAAACTGGACAAACTGGAAATTCTGGAACTGTGGACAAACTGGAAAGTCTGAGCAAGAAATTGAGAATGTTCATGAAAATATCAGGGGCAATTAGCTCCAAAAGGATTAAAGTTGGGCAAGTCAAAATTTGATGAGTAAGAAAACCATCATTCCTTAGGTAACTAAACTGTGTGCCAGACATGATGTTAAATGATTTAATATATATTTATCTTACATCATCACAACCTACTGGCCACTCCTTCCATGTCAAGATAGTTATTATCATCCTATTATGGAGAGAAATGACCTGCTCAAGTTCCCATGTCTATAAATGACAGAGATAAGATTCAGTTCCAAGAGTGTCTGCCTCTAAAGTGGACTGCCTTCTGCATTTTGAAGCGGTAAGCTTCACTTGAGCTTAAGCAATCTTGCCAAGGTGCACTGTTGAGCATGATAATTGATGCTGGGCTGGCAGGAGACTGAAGTTCATCCCCACTGATGTGGCTTACAGCATCAGCACCACCCATCACCTTGCTATTGACTCACTGTGTGATATTAAGAAAACTCCTTCCCACTCTCTGTTTTCTCATATCATCTGTAAAAGTAGTCATTTAGCACTATGTCTAGCATATAATAGCTTAATTGGTGGTAGCTTAGGAAAGGGTTAGGCTGGGTGACCTCCCTGTTAGAATAAATTCTGAATCTGTGACTTCACTTCTTGCCCGGAGAGGAGATTGACCTGCACTAACAAGTACAAGGTATTACTTCAGAGCATTGTCAACTTGCAAGGTTCAGAGAGACAGCCTTGAGGTAGCAAAATCAGATTCTTCAACAAGCTATAGCCGAATACTTCAAAGCCATACATTTTATTAACACTGGCTAGATGCCAGGGCTTCAACAATGCAACACGTGTGGGTATTCCTTTGTAGGGACTTCTGCAAAAATTAGGATTAGAAGAAAATCCAAGAGTAAGTCAGAAGAGCAATGCAGCAACAGCAGCCCTAATCAACTTAGGAGGTTAGTGTCTGAATCAGGACCCTAGAGGAGAGAGCTAAGGCAGTTTGAGGAGGCATAAGAAGTGAGTGCTGGAAGCCAGGGGTGGTTAAAAAAGCAGCAGAGGCAGTGGCACTGGGAGCTCATTACAGTGGCCTACAAGGCCTTTTACGATCTCCTCCATCACCTATCTGGCCTCATCTCCCACTGTTCTTTGCCTTGCTCACTCCAGGTTTTTTGCTTTTCCTTGAACGATCCAGGTACAGTATGACTTTTGTGCTTGTCCCTCCCTCTTCCCTCATATATTCACATGTCTCACTCTCACTGACTTCTGGACTTCCTTGGCTGTCCTGTCTGAAATTACAACCACCAATCTTTCCTGCTTTACCTTTCTCCTGTTTAGCACTTACCACTATCTAACATCTAACATATTATGTATTTTACTTGTTCTCCCCTTGTTTCTGTTTTCCTCTCTAGAATGTAAACACCAAGTATTATTTTTTGATTTCTTCACTGATAAATTTCTAGTGTTTAAGACAGTACCATGTACACAGTAGAAGCTCAATAGTTTTTGAATGAGTGAGTGAATAGCAAATATTTGCTAAATATGGAATGAATCAAGAAGTGAATAATTTGCTACATTTTAAGGAGTCAGGGTCCTGTTAAGAGTGATTATAGATATAGATCCTCTCTGAAAACTAATGCACATAATAGTGCATAAGATATTGTGGGATTCTCTTGCCTCTGGACCCTACCCATGAACTCTCAGCTTAAGAATCACTGATTTTGTACAAATTCCTAAATTTATGCCAATGAAAACAAGGGTACAGAAAGGAACAAGGCATTAATTTTAGTCTTCATTAATAAGGGATTCAGCAGAGAAGAGACAATTTTCTATGGAAGGAAGAGTGCCTTACACACCCACGGCCTGATTTCTTATGGGTTTTAAACTACCCTGTTCATGAATAGGCAGTTAACATAAAGAAAATAAAGAAATTGTCACTACTTTTAACAACCTAATATTATCAAAATCACACCAAATCTGCCCAGGTACAAGTAGTTTGAGTTTTATAATCCCCCTCCCCCCTTCTTCAAATCCTACTTTCTAGCCCTTACTCCCACTTCCTTACACTGCAAGTCATGTCACTTAAATCCTTCTGGTTAGTGCTCTAGTGAATGACACAATAGGTTGTGCATGATAGAATTATGAAGGCAATCTCTCACTCTCTCCTCTTTATACCTTTTTGCTTGCTGTCTTCTTATCATCTATCCTCTTCCCCTACTCCATCCTTCATGAAATGCTGTCCACAGGAAAGGTTCTGAGAAACTCATTTTCACTGAGATGTCAGTGACTGGTAAGAGCCTTTGTGTTTCTCCTACACATCCTAGGGGATGCTAGCATTCTCTCAGGATGGTAGTGGAGAGAAAAACATTAGACAAGAGGATACAAACTCAGTTATCTGCAGGGGCCAGGCAAGTAAGGTTAGTGATGACAGCAAGCTGGAAAAAAAAGTGTATGTTCATGTTTTGTAAGTGGTGGAAACTGGTAAGCTGGTGATCATATGCCTTATCTAATGCTTATTCAACTTTAGGCAATATGAATATGCAGAATGAGAACTCAAAGTTTCCAGAGAGGCTGAATATTATGATTTTTCTATGAATGTCTCAATTTTAAAATTCCTTACAAATACTCAGTAAGCTCTTCACCAGTAAGGGTACCTGATCTCAAACCAGGTGACATGGGGACTAAAGTGAGACCCAAATTTTACCTGCACAATGACCTAACCCTGAATTGTACTTCATATCTTTAAAAAATGTATATATTTTTAAAGCATTCAGTAAACTAAAAAGAAAAAAATTCCTGCAGACCAGACCAGGTAAGGTTCCTGGGCTTCCAGCTTTCAATGCTTCCCTCAACCAAAGGAATTATGCACTAATAATTTTAAGCATCAGCCTCTCAAAGCATTTCCTGCCCACTTCCTCCTCTCTCTTGAGTCTGATATAGTTGTTATTTATATAACATGAGTGGGAATAATGTCTCTAGAAAGCAACTGTAAAAATCTCTATATATTTAATAACTCTTCGCCCCATGAAAAATGAGTTAGTACTGCCATAGACATTGCGATCATTACTGTACTTTTCCTCCTTGCTAGATAATCTGCTATTTGGAAACCAAAATATTAATGAATTCATGAAACCATTCTGTGGGGGCAATAATTTTATCTATTTTTTCTTATGAGGGCAGTGAAGATCAGAGAGGTGTGCTAAGTCACCTAAGACCATGCAGGAACTACAGTGAAACTCTCCAGTGTTCTGACCATTGCCATTTGCTGTCTCTAGGCATGTGGCATGATTATCTCCTGCCAGATTAAGGCTGGGGCTGGGGTTTATAAAATTCAGTAGATTCGTTGGTAGACAGCTTCTAAGATGGCATGCATTGAGTCCCAATTCCTGAAATCCATACCCTCATGTAATTATCTCCCCTTGAGTATGGACAAAATCTAGTAACTTGCTTTTAAAAAACAGAATGTGGCAAAGGTGATAGATTAGGTTATAAAAGACTAACTTTCACCCTATTTACTCTTTTTTTTTCTTTTTACCTTGCACTCTGTGATGAAGGAAGTTGCTATTTTGTGAACTACCCTATAGATAAGCCCATATAGCAAGGAACTAATGGAGACCTCTGTTCAGCAGCTAATGAGGAACTGAGGCCCTCTGTCCAACTGCCTACCAGAAACTAAATTATGCCAATAACCATTTGAGTAAGCTTGGAAGCTGAGCCTACCCCAGTCAAGCTTTTGTGATGACAATCCCTGCCGACACCTTGATGGTAGCCTGTGAGAGACCCTAACCCAGAGGCACCCAGATAAGTCACCCCGGGTTTCTTGACACACAGAAACTATGAAACAATGAGTATGCATTGTTTTAAGATGGTAAGTTTGAATATTTTGTTGTGTTGTAATAGATAACTAACAAAACCAGAAACACAAAATGGCTTACACCACACTGATCCGGACACCTCAACTACCACACCTACTTCTCTGATCATCACTCCTAAATCCTTTATCCCATTCACCATGTTGGATACAGTAACCTATTTAGAGTTACAAGGAGCTGGAGTTTGTGGTAGGTAAACAAATTTAGTATTTTTAACTAAAAGAAAAATTGTCTTATTCACAGCCTGATGCCTTTCATGTTCTAAGCCTGTATAATTATGCTAATTTGCAAAGCTGCTTAAAATTATGATTGAGTGGCATCTCTCACTGGGAAGTTAGGAGACCGGGGTTATATCAGTGAGTCATTCCACAATAGTTTTCAACTGCCGTCTTTGGGCCTGGCATTATGCTAAATAATGAGGAAACTGTGACAAACAAATTAGATCCAGTACCTGCTCTCACAAGACTTCCAGTGTAATAGCTATACTTCTGGATAACCAATCACAGTGGACCCATGGGCAATTCCTTTCTTCTCTGTCCTGTTTCCTTATCTCAGTGAGTGCCAGCTGGTATACATAAGAGGTCCGTTTCAGCTCAACAACACTGAACTTTTGTAAAAGGGCAAGGCGTGTGCTTGGTGACCAAGGGGGCTGCTTCCTGGCTGGTTGGTTGCTCAGGGTCACCAAGGTTAAATGTTGCATCCAAGAGGGATGTGGGCAAATGGTGGCAGTGTCCTAACCTACCTCTCAAATTAACATTTATAGCACAAAGAAAAAAATGTCTGATAAGGTTTGCTTAATCACACTATGTTCCCAAATAGACAGTAAACAATCAGGATGAAAAGAAATAAACTGTTAATGTCTTTAATAACCCAATAATATTTAAATAAAAGACAGTAATTATCTTATTAAACCTAAATGAACAACAGCAAAGTAAACTTTTGGGAGGCTCTATTTTTGCTGAGGTATCTCGAGGCTCTAAAAGTAAATGATCATCTCTTCCAGCGGAATTCTCTTGAGACTGAATGAGCATTGTTCCCTGGAGATGATAAGTCAGGTTTGGCTGGGAGTAGGATTGAGGAAACAAAACCAAAGTTTTTGCTTGAAAACTATGTTTCTGGAACAGAAAAAGGCATTATTGGCTTTTGATGTACAATAAATTGAAAAGAGGAAGGGAAATCTCTTTGTACAGTTAGAGGTATAGGAAAGAATGACTAACCCCAAATCACTAAATTATTTTTACTGGCAAAGCTGAGATCAGAATTTGAAATTTTCATGACACCACTCTGCACACAACAAATTTCACCGGACTAGTTGATATCTAGCAGTTACAAGTTTAGACTTTCAAGGCAGATGAACTCAGTTCAAATCTATTCTTTGCCATTTAATAACGGTGTGATCCTGAATAAGTTACTTTATGTCTCTGTATCTTCATTTCTTCATCTGTTAAATGGAGATTTTACTATAACTCTCTTTGTAAGATTATCAGGAGGATTAACTGAGTAAATAATTATAAAGCACCTGGAGAAGTGATTGTCATAAAGTGAACATTATGTAAGTATTTGTTAAATGAAATAGACAACACTTTTACTTAATTATATACAAACTCAATGGCCCAAACCAACTAGTAGCAAGAAGTCTGTCTAAGAAATCTCCACCTCTCCTTTCTGAGATTTTCCCTTGTGTGGCTCCCTGTTAAGCCTCCACTCCTCATCAGGTACTATAACCCCTCTTCAGGTTCCCAGTCTCCTGGTACTCTTTTCCCCACTTCTCTAATACCAAGAAGTATTTAACCCAAAGAACTCTCAAATTCATTCATCAGATCAGCATAACAACTCAGGGATAAAGCAATGACTTTTCTTTTCACTTTAGAAATAAGTAAACTGAGGCCCAGGAGCTTAATGTAACCAGTATGACTATTTCGATTTACCACTTACTTCCTGTGACCTCAGGCACAGGTCTTCCTGTCTTTGTGCCTCAATTTTCTCATCCAATCAATAAGGTGATTGGATGAGATGATTCTAGATACAATAAATGATGCAAAAGTCACAAACTTGTTTGTAGTGGAGTGACTTCCTACTAAGTTGCTCCTTGAATTTTCATTTTTCTTTTTTAACAAATGAGTAAAGGGGCCTTACAACACTCAAAGAACATACTCAGCCCATTTCCCTTCTATCTATTCTCTCTCTCTCTCTCTCTCTCTCTCTCTCCATCTCTATCTCTATCTCTGTCTATCTCTGTCTCAATCTCTCTCTGTCTATCTCTCTCTCTCTCTCTCTCTCTCTCTCTCTCTCTCTCTCTCTCTCATCTCTATCACACAACCATGGGGTTCAGCAGTAATTAGGGCAGGTCACTTGCTTTGTTGCACTAAAGAGAATGACTCTGAGATTGTAAAATATCAGAACAGAGAAGACCTTTGGAGACATCTTTTAGATCAGTGGCTCTGAAACTGAAATAAGTATCCCTCAGGAGTCCCCCAGTGCACTGTAGGGGTACATAGAATATAAAAGCTCTCTCTTTTGGAGTGTTGAAGTTAATAGAAGATTTGGACATATTTGTAATAGAAAGGCATGCAAAAATACAACTGAGCTTTTAAAAATAAAACAAAAGTCTACAAATGGTTTAAATTCTGACTTGGATTGGAAAAGGTATGAGATGAGGTCTTCTTAAAAATATTTTTTATTTTTAAAATGTGGGGTGCAATTCAGGGTTAGTTATATACGTGTTCATCATACAGGTAAAGTGTGGGTACCCTTATTGATGTTATGTGTCCCCCCGGTAGTGTCCCACTACTGCCAATTCCTTTCTTACAGTATTATGGCAAATGTTCAGGGTCCACTTATGAGTGAGTACATGTGGTACTCAGATCTTCGTTTCTGTGATAAATCACTGAGTATTATAGACTCTAATTCCATCTAGCTTGCTGCAAAGTTCATAAGAGATATGGTCTTTCAAATCATCATCTTGCCATTGGGAAAATAAGATCCAGAGAGAGGAAGAATCTTCCTTCTCAGGGTCACAAAGATACTCAATAACAAATGAAAACTGTGCTTTCTATCATCTTGGTACTCCTGTTGATTCAGGCCATGGAAGACAGCAGAGAACCAAAAATAGGTTTAAGACTGTTACTTGGTGTGTGGATAAGCACCTTACTAATATGGACACGTTTCTTTGCTTCTCAAGATCTCAGTTTCTTCACCTGTAAAAAACTGATATGAGAGTAAAATGTATAGCTAATAACTCAAACTCTGAGTTCAGAATGTCTAGGTTTGAATTTTAACCCTGTGACTATCTAGATGTCTTACCCTGGGCAAATTTCTTAAGTCTTCTATGCCTCAATCTCATGCAAAAATGGGGGTAAAAATAATATCTATCTCATAGGGTTATTTTAGGAATTAAATGTGTTAATACAACCATAACCCTTCAAATAGTGCTAATTAGTTATGATTGCTAAAACTCAGAACCCATAGGGCTAGACTCACAGCACAGGTGCATCTTGGGACACTTATGTGGACTCCAAGTGAAGAGATCATAGTTCATAACCCATAGGTCATCTCCAAAATGTTCCAGACCTGGTTTGTTGGAAGTGAGATGTGTGACAAGCCAAAAACCTTTCAGGAAAAAAAAATGCCATCAAAATCGTTCCCTGAATGGGCCAACATGGTATCTTACGTGGATACTAAAATATGTGCTTCTATTTTCTTAAAAACACTGGATTCCTGCAGATAAAGTGTCTGCCTCTTTAGATGCCAGACACATAAAAAAAACAGTAAGATGATTACTGGAAATAGCTTTAAACAGTGAGAAATGGACGCTGAGAGAAGTAGGTTCACAGACAAGGGGATTTGTTAAGCAGCAAAGAAGCTTTAACAGAGTAATGGAATGTTGCTGAAGGCCAGGACTAGGGCCCTGGCCTTCCCTAGTCAGAAGAGGCCCTTCACTAGACACCTAGGACCTTGGGAGCTTTTCCTACTTCTCTATGAGGGTGGTTATTATAACTTCTATCCCCTACTATAAGGAAAATTTTGAACAAGTTGCCTAAGCCATGGACCCACAGCCTTTCTTCAGCTCCCCTGTATCTTTGAGTTATGACATTTGTCACTCGACTCATCAGTCAGCAAGTATGTATCTTAATTTTACCATATTATCTCCTATTGTTTTTTAAGACAGTTGTTGTAAAACTGTGCCTCATAGAATCCTAAAGTATTATGACAGTCGCCTAGGAATTGCCTAGAAAGGGTGATCTTCTACTTTACCCAGAATAGCTCCACTTTTATCTGTTGTCTAAACTATGGGTCCCTATTTAATTGTATCTGCAGTAAAAGGTTCTACAGTTACATGCCAGTTGAAAAAAATCCCTACTATAAACTGTTGAAACTATTTCAACGTTCCAGAAATGTCAATATCTTGGCAATCAAAGGACATATCTTTGAGTTGTACCCCAACTAGTCTTGAAATACAGGTCCTGATTTTCGAGGCAAAAAAAAAGACTATTACACAAAGTAATTAAAACTTGATTACTGCCTTCAAGGAGCCAAGATTCAAATTAAGAAGGCAGAACAAACACCCTGAAATAACTTTAGCCTTTAATGGTTCAGAACAAAACTATTTGGTCCTGATTTTAGAATCTCAGAATAGATAAATCCCGAGGAATAAGAAGCAGAATTGCAGCTGGGACCTGAAGGAAGGGAAAGTAGGGTTACTATAAGCAAAGAAATTATGACAAGTACAGAGTCAGAGATTGGAGTGAGGACCATGTCTAGAGTAGGAGAAATTATAGGGGAGGTGGGCTCTGTAAAGAACCAAGGCCTGAGGATCATGGGTGGTTGATTCTGAGGACTAGTAGGAGAAAATTTCATTGGAACTAGACTAGGGAGACCCTGGAATGCCAAGCAAAATAATTTGGGCATGATGTACCTTCTGAACATATACATGACAGATCGGGTAGGAAAGGGGGGTCTCATGGAAGGCAGCATTAATAGAGGGGACTTAAACAGTGATCACGTGAGGCTCACTCAAAGATTGCTTTGGAGACAGAGACCCTCTCACCATTGGCTCTCACTTCAATGCTTATATCCCTAGTTCTCATTCAATTGTCTTTTCTTATTGTTGGCTGTTTATACAGATGCCTTTTGCCCTGGTCAAGGCTCGTCTCTCCAACTCTCATAGCACTTCCCATGACATTCTACACATAGCAAATGTTCAAGAAATGTTTTTGGACACAAAATAAAACCCTCTGGTGGCTGATATATGTTAGGAGAAAGTGGTAAGAAGGGGTCTGTGATCCATGGTCCCTACAATCTCTCCAGAGCTTTTCCATAACTCAAGAGGTATGAACCATCAACAGGTTTTAGTCCCCTCATTTTACAGATAGAAAAACTAATTTTCAGCAAAGTAATGTGGTTTGAATATGGTCACCTAGGTAATGGCAAGATGGGATTGAAACATAGAGCTTATGATTGCAAATCATTGAGCTTTCTGTACGTCTGGTGTATTTGGGAATGCTGGTGCTAAGAGCCACATCTCATTCTTCTCTGCTCACTGTCTAGTCACAGCAGTGCTAGGAACCTTCCCAAATATCTAAATCCTCTCAGCCCTCAACTACATAAATTATCAGTAAATAAAACTAGGCAAAGTTAAATGGCAGGAACACTGAATATAGAGTCAAGTGTCCTGGTTTAGAGTGTATGTTTTGCAATAGTTTCAGTTTCCCAGTCTGTGAATTGGACATCCTAGAGAGCTCTTCTGCATGGCTCATGTTCTCAGGCCAAGAAGCAAGCATCTATCCTTCCAACTTGCTAAGGAACCCAAGGATGCAATGCTTTGTAGCCTGATTATTTCAAACAATTCCCCTGTCTCCCAATAATATAAAATAACTTGTCAGATTGAGACTTGAACACTGAGAATCATGACAGTGTTTTCAATGATTGAGTGATACCCTTTGAACTACTCAGCCTGGCTGGTTCTGGTGTGTGCACTCCACCACACACTTTTATCAAAGGGATCCCCTTGCCTACTTAGCACGTGCTCTCCCAACCAGGAAGCTCTTATAATCCTACTCTTTACCTTGCTCCCTTTTTGTATTTATGCATCGTTCTCAGATACCCGGAGGCAATTGCCATTTGTGCATCCTTGCTCATAAATCTGGGAGATAAGATGATATATTTTATTTATCACTGCCAACTCAAAGATGGATAACTTCCAATGACTGTAGCAAATAAATAAAATCAAAATGATGAACTCCCTTGTCCTTTTTTGTTAAATAAATACTTGCTTAGGGAGAGTATCACTGGGTGAGCAGGAGATTAAAACATTGCCTTGCTGAAAACTTGCATGTCTGGAGTTTAATTTCTGTAATTGATTTTCCTCCAACTCCATTGTCCTTTGTGTCTGACTGCTTTTTCTCGTCAGGGCAGGTAACATGTGCTCATCATAAATCACTGAAGACAGAAGACAGAACATGAACTTAAGCCTATTTCTCCCTCTTTTCACTTTCTCTCAAAAGTCCACACCATGAAAAGTCACATTCCTCACATCATAAGTTGAGTAGCTGAAATCTTGACTCCCAAGAAATACCCACCCCAAACAGAGTTCTTTCTTTTCTGACCACTGATGCAGTCACATGTTGTGATGGAAAAAACAGGTCTTCAGAGACACCAAAATCTAGGCTCAAAAACTCATTTACTAGTAGTAGAATATTGAGGAAGTAACTTTTCTGCAAACCTTACTTGAGAATCAGTAAAGGATTACAGCTAAAAGTTCTTACTATAAAGATACACTGGGTTAAAATTCTGAGTGACTGTGGGCAAATTGCTCCACATCTGTATGCCTTAATTTTCTCATCCATAAATGGGTAGCATAATGAGGTAATCTTTGTAGAATTATTGAGGGGATTAGATGAGATAATCTGTGTTATGGATTTAGCTCATTGTCTGGAACATAGCGTGTGCTTCTTAAATGTTAACTATTATTAGTAATAAAAGCAGACTGACAACAAAAGGGTCACCATATAAAGATCACTGTGTTTAGAGTAAGAACACCGGCTATTAAGTACTAGTTCTGTAACTCATTAGCTGGATGAGACCTTAATGCACCCTTAACCTCTTTCAACCTCAGGTTTCTCATCCATAAAATAAGGCTAATGGTAGTATCTATTATATTAGGTTGTGGTAAGGATTGTACAAGACTAGTGGTTATTAGAAATGTTTTACATTCAAGTCTTGTCAGCCAACATTTTTGCAGCTGCTACTGTGTGCAAAGCTATGGGCTCAGGGCTTGAAAGAAACCAATGGATAAGATTTTGCCCTCTGTATTCAAGACCTTACGGTCTAACTGTGGCAAACTGCCCCATAAACAAATAATTTAAGTAAATACAAAGTGAGCCATCACTACAGAAATGTGTACAAGGTCCAAAGATTGTGCAAAGAAGTGAATTTCCTAGTACAAGGGTGTGGGGAAGCCCGGTGGCAGTTGGTCAGGAAAGGCTATCTGGAGAAGGTAATGCCTGAGATGGCTTTGAACAAAGATTTTCTGAATGAGCATTATAGGAAAGCCATTCCAGGTTGAGACAAAAGCACAGAGACATACAATCACCTAATATGATTTGGCAATGTTGCATCTATTCCAGAGAATGCAATTTTAAGAGAAAACAGTAAGAAATGAAGTTGGGCAGGCAGATAGGAACCTGATTAAGAAGAAAACCTTAAATTCCTTACTAGGGAAATTGTTTGCTTTTGAATTATTATTGTTAAACTGCAATTGCATAAACCTTACTATGCACTTGACAGTATTCTAAGCACTTTACAAATATTAATTCATTTAATCCTCAAAAACATCCTGCTAGATAAATACTATTACGGATAAATAAATTAATGAATTTGCTCAACATCTTACAGATAGCAAGCAGCAAAACTAGGATTCTTACCTAGGATGTCTGGTTCCATACAGAGGTAGGCTTAATAATCTCTTTATTATACTCCTATCTAGGCCCCACTCCCACACCCTCAGCCAATTCTGAAACTACATGTTTATATAGTCTTGTTCTACATGGGCTTGGCTATCTATCTGTTCCTCAAAGCTCAGACTCTTTTGATGGTATCCGTTGAAACTTCCTGAAGTTCCAGGGGTTGGTCTCTTCCCCAGTTTTGATAATGATAAAAAAAACACACCTTCTGCTTGGCTTTTTGACATGAATTAATAATAGTCTGACTATTCTGAATACATACTAGACATCCTTTATTTATGCCTCATCAGACTCTGTGCTTTACCCCATGTGCTTCATGAATGGGCGACCATAGTGCTGGTAGCAGATAGGCTCTGTGAGCTTCAGGTTCTTCTTTGAGTCTATCTTGCCACATACACAGATCCTCTCTCCTTCTGCCCCAAAAGCTCTGCAGATATAAAGAGTAGAGGAAAGCTACTGTTTGGGATGTTTGTCTTCAGGTTATTTATCTGCCTAAGCTGGCATCTTAGTAATGACCTATATGTTTATTGGCCTTTGTATTTCCTAAAGCCCTTCCATATACATCTGTTATCTTTTTCCTGAAAAACCTTTGATACTGGTATTAAACTTTTTTCCCCTTTCAAATAAAAAATTCCCAGAAACTCAGAGACAGAAAGTGACTTGCTCAAGGTCACACTGCTAGCAAGTACCAGGCACTTACTGCACAACCTCACTGCAAGAGTCCAGAAGCTTCTGTTCATGCTACTGCCAAAGTGATCACAAAAGTTATGTGGATTAAGAGCATCTGGCCAGGAGCCTGGGATGAGGTGTAATGGTGGAGGGCTTTGATGGAGTCCATGAAGCCCTTATAGTTGTAGAGCTTCTGACAACAGTTAGAGGAGACCCTCAGAGTTACACACCCCCACCTTAGATGCAATCTTGTTTAATGGTTTGTGACCTCAGGACCATCTGATTGTATCTGTGCCACCCCTCCACCCAGTACTTCAGCTGATTAGATGAAGACTTAGATTTTTTCTGGGGAGAGTCATTTTCCTGCCCTTAACTCTCATTTGCACAATGGGTTGCTATCACCACTGTTGCTCAGACAGGTTGTCTTTAATTTTTTGCTAGTTTTAGGTACAAACCCTTATTTCTGGTCAAGCTGCCCTCCCTGTAGCTACTCAAACACTGATTTGATACTTCTGTTTCTTTTCCTGAATTCCAACCTCTTCAACATGCTTCCACCTATAATCCTTTCCTCTCCCTGGAGAGAGCTTCTTTAAAAGCCTTAACTTTTTTCATCAATGTATTCAATTTATGACTTTTTCCTCTGGGTTTTCTGTCTTGTTTAAGAAGGTCCCCTTCATTCCAAGATAATGCAAATAGTTTCTCTGATAAAATACAACAAAATCAATCAAAAGATAAATAAAATGGGAAAAATATTTGCAACTTATATGACAGATAAAAGGTTAGTGTCTTTACTAGACTTAAGTTTTTTCTGTGTAAAAATATTTTTATTTTCATGTAGTCAAGTCTGTTGGTCTTTTCCCAATGGTTAATTACCTAAAGCAAAACCCATCATCTTTTAAATGCTAAATGAACAAAGCAAGCTGCTTTTTTTTTCTATCTGAGTGTGAAATGAAACGTTGTAAAAATATGCACACATATAACCTCTTTTGTCTAGGAAAAATCTGTACATAAATGTATATTTGTTTAAGTAAGTTTGTGGGTGCATGGAGAAGGATGTGGAAGGCATTATGTTAATCTGGTAAAATTAGGAACCTCTTGAATGGGATAACAAGGGACTTGGGGGAAATCATTAACTTTTCTTTATATATCTCTGTGTTGTTTGGCTTATTGGTGAGCTAGAATTACTTTTTACAAAGAAACAAAAACAAAAGCAAAAAACAAACCTACAACCTACCCTTCCATTCTTCCTTTGAGATGTTTTAGATCTAAATTGGAAGGACAGTGAGAGAAAAGAACGAAGAGGAAAAATTGGCCTTCAGAAGTGCAGAGAAACTAAGGAACTTACATATCTAATAAGCAAAGCTAGAATGAGACTTAAAGAGACCTCATAAAATAGGTAAATAAAATCAGGACATTTGGAAGCTTCTAAAAACCAAGTGATTTGGCAGTAAACCTCCAGGCAACTGCAGCAAGTTCACCTTGAACTTTTTCTAAAAGTCAAAGCCCTATATCCTTTTCCAATATTATTCCTCAAGACTGGTTGCCATGACCTTAAGAAAGGTCACGGGTCACGAGAAAGTTCAAATTATCCCATGTGTTCTTGGTTGGATCATACAAACCAGCATAGACACAAAACCTTTGTCTAAAGGTACCTTCTCCACGCTTTAGAAATCTATCTTCCCAAAGTACCATTTTCTGTAAACTCTCTTGCTCAAGAAATGTCAGTGGCTCCCAATGCTTTCCATATAAATTCTGAACTTCACATTTTGGTCATTGTTGTTTGCAATAAGATTTTCTAATTGCACTCAATTTTGCATGGTAGCTTGGTTTGAATCTAGAAGAGTGTAGTGGTTACAAGTGGGATTCCTGAAGTCAGAATCCTGGGCTGGAATCCTAGCCTTGCTGCTTCTGAACTGCACAATCTTGAACAAATTACTCATTCTCTCTGGACCTCATTTTTCTCATATGTAAAATGGGGGTGAAATAGTGGCTTTTTTACAAGATTATTTTGAGACAAAAAATGAGGTCATCTGTAATGTTTGCCACAGCACCTGGTTTAATTATATTAAGAGTGAATAGCTCCACTTATTTTTATGATTAATCCATTTGTCAGAAAATAATTTCCAGGAAGACAGTAACCTCAACTAGTAACAATCACTCAAGACCTCTTTATTTGCTAAGTTAAAGGAAAGACAATTTTACAGAACTCAACCCTTCGTGAAATTTGCAATAAATCTTCCAAACATCTAAACCAGCCCATGTTCACACACACACACACACACACACACACACACACACACACACAGAAATGTTTACAAGAATACAGTTTCTTGCATCATGTATAAAATTCTCCCCTTCCCCATATAGCCATGAATATGTACATAGACACTCATTCTTGCTGAAGGTTAGAGTATTTTGTCAAAAAAATTGCTCTGAATGTAAAAAAATCTCATTGCTGTGCTAAGCAGACAGACTCTCAGACACTGTTTATGCCCTTGTAATAAATATGAATATAATGAAAGGATAGAAAAATACTGCAGACAAAACTTCCGGGCAAGAGCTGTCTGAAGGTACTCCCTATGGAGAAAATGAGACAGGCACTGCAGTGTGATGCCAGGACTTTCCTTCTTATTTGGGCATCTTGTAGAATGTTTTTAAAGGTAAACTAGGTAGGTAAACCAAGATTGTATCTATTGCCCGGGAGAGGAGAATTTAGAGGGAAGTTTCTGGGGCTGAATGTCCTGACCTACGTGTGGGCTGAAAGCCCCTCAACCTTGACTTAAGCCTAAGAAAAATGTGTAACTGTGGGCTTCCTTGAACCAAAGGAAATGGGCGAGAGACGTGGCTTTTTAATCAGGAAAATGGAGCCTGGGCTGATCTTTCTTTAAGTATCTAAGGAATAGCAACTGTCCAAAGGATCACTTTCTCCAGGACACCTTAAGTATCCACTCTACAGGCTGCAATTCCATAGCCCCCATGCTTACCGCTGTTATGGCACTTGTCACTCTGCACTGTAATGCTCTGTTTTGTTTATTGTCTAATCTCAGTGCTTAGCACAGTGCCTGGTATATAATGGGCATTTAGGCATTGTATATATGCCTGTATATAAAACTTTTGATTGTCTGTCTGATTGATTGTTTACCTTTCTGCTACCCCACATTACTGATATTACGTATTCCCATGGTGTTTGTACTTCCAGCACCATCATAGGATTTAGCACATGGGAAATGCTTGATGTTTGTAGAATTAACCTGACTTTGTTACCCTACAGTCTCCTGAAATCTTCTTTATGCTTTAGTTTCTATATCTGAAAAATTGAGATAATAATATACCTTTTACATAGAATTGCTGTGAGGATTAAATAAATTAATCCACGAAAAAAACTTGGCTCAGTGCCTCACACAAAAGTAATAATATTAATTATTACTATTATGGATTTCAGACCTGCTGGTAAGGATAGAATCCTCAAACTGTGCTGATCTTGGTCAGGGTAGGCCCTGGGAATGATGATGGTGTGGCAGTTGTACCTATAGCTTTCTTTCTCCCTGCCCCACCACATTGCCTTTGTTGCACTTAGATATTCTGTGTAGTAGTAAACCTGCAGCTGTCCTTGAAGATGATGCCCAACAAACTGGAAGCTCCTGAGGACAGGGTCAGTTCACATTCATCCCCGGGTCCACACAGGGTCTGACCCAGAGGAGACTCTTAAGAGGTATTTGCCAAACCGGCCTGAACTGAAGTCATGGTTTACCAGTCATGGTCCAAAAGCTTCTTTCAGTATTATGGACTCTAGTTCCATCCAGGTTGCTGCGATTCTTGTAAGCAGTCTTATAGCCAAGGAGTTACAGGCAGGAGGATAGAGTGTTTTCACATTCAGTATGGAGATTTTCCCTTAGTCTTCTTGTTTTCAATATATGGAATTTTTTCTCCCACCACTTACTTTAGCCTCTCTACTTGATATTTTTACAAAATAAACCCCTGCTTCCTGCTAACATTGGAGAGGGAAAGAGAACCAAGGAGTTATTGTTGTTTGTCACAGAAGTCTGACCAGTTCTCCCTATTTTTAATTCTGTGCCTTATTTCTATCTTCAATGATACCAAGTGACTTCCATTTCTGAGACTTTCTGGGATTTTGTAGTAATATTTGACTTGTTTCGCATTACCATTACCTTCTGTAGGTTTTTAGAATTAGTCTTTCCACCTCTGTTAACCCTCTGTCCATTTTTATCCTCTAAAAATTGCTTACTCTGCTGTTTTATTCTCTCCCATTCTGCTTGCATCTCAGTTCATGTTTCTTTAATTCTTTTACTCTCATACTAATGGTATTTCAGGAGGATACCAGATAAACACATATATGCAATCCACTACATTTAACCAGCCTGCGTTCTATTCATGTACACATTTCTTTACTCCAACAGAGTGTAAATTCCTTGAAGGCAGGCATTATACCTTATTCTGCCTTTTATCTTCCATGGGGCCTTGCACATAACAAGATCTCAATAAATGTCTATTTAATTGGAGACTTGAAAAATGACCTGAAGTTTTATTCAGGAACTCACAAAACCTACTTCCCTTCAAGGTATTTGAATAACATCTTTTTAAAGATTAAAATGTTTTTGTTTTGTTTTGTGTTGTTTTGTTTGAGTTGGAGTCTCACTCCGTCGCCCAGACTGGAGTGCAGTGGCACACTCCCGGCCACCACAGCCTCGACCCGCTGGGCTCCGACAATCCTTCTGCCTCAGCCTTCCGAGTAGCCGAAATTACAGGCATGCGCTACCATGCCTGGCTGATTTTTTTTTATTTATTGTAGAGATGAGGTCTCGCCAAGTTTCCCGGGCGGGTCTCGAACCTACGGGCTCAGGCAATCCACTCACCTCGGCCTCCCAAGATTAAAATGTTTAAATAAAAATCTTGTCACCAATTCCGTAACTGTGTCAACCAACATTTATGTCTCCTCATTTCATTGTTCAGATATTTTCATTGACTACTTAGCCTCTACTTTTAAAAAAAAGACTAAAACATTATCATTTACAGTAAAATAAGAGGCAAAGATCTCTGGTTATTTCAAAGCATGAAAGGCAAAGCCAGTCAGAATTTTAGGGTAAGTAGAATTCTACACTGTGACAGAAAAGTGTAGATCTCTCCATAAAAGATTTCAGTCTCAATCTTCAGGCTTCTATCAGAACTCTTCAGTTGTAATTGGACTGTTCCCACCATAAAAAATACTTAGAAGATAGTGACCCAATCGCTCAGTGATTTTTTCTAAACAATGGTATGAATATCGACTACATACACAACTAGGTATGAGACAGTGTACTCAGAATAATAGATGATGGTTTAAAGGGGCAAAATAAAAATCCACATCTGTTTTCTATAACACAAAAATTATTTTTAAATCAACATTTTTTCTTCATTTTTCTTCTGTGCGTATATATCTTTTTAAATTGCCCTTCCCCATTGGGGCATAGTTTTAAGCTGAGATTTTTCAAATATGTTATTTTAACTGCTGCTGTTTTGTTTTATGTATTTTAATTGAAGTTTTAAATTTTGTGCATGCACCCCATGGAGTAATCACCATAAAGGGTAGACTTTGTTAATTGAAAGAATAAATTTGAAACCAATGCCCTAAATAAGCTAGACAACTAGGTTATAGATGGATTTCCCATAGATATATGGATAAAAATGTGTTAGTGCCTGTGTATATCCGTAAATACATGTGAATCTTTTTATATAATAAGAACAGATAGAATGGTGAAATAAAAATCTAAACTACTTTCCAAAATAGCATTATATTCTTGAAGTAATTGAGTTATAAGGTGTTTCCAAAGGAAGAATCTCACAAAGATTAAAATGCCATTATTTGTTCACAGTCCTTGAGTAAACACTATATGTCAGATAATATGCCAGGCACCAGAGAAAAAAACAAATGACCCCCCCAAAATCATTAGCCTTCAAGGAGTTCACAATCCATAGACAGACATACACACAATTGTAAAACAACATGAAAACTGCTAGAGGGAAAACTGCTAGAGAATGGCTAGACATGGAGTTCTACAGAGATAGAAAAGAGAAGACCGTTGAGTTGTGATGTTCAAGATAGTTAGGCATTATTCAGGAAAATAAAAGCCACAGTGAACATTTCAGAAGGAGAACCAAGTGTGCAGAGCACATGGAAAAAAAATTCATTCAGTGCATCTGGGGAGCAGCAAGCAGAGGAAGGAATAGAGGAAGAAGGAGCTAGAAAGGTAGGCAGAGGCCAGATTATGAACCTTATATGCTATGCTAAGGAGTTCGGAAAATAGGAAATGGAAAATATGAGGGGAGGAACAAAAAAAAATCAGAATTATCATTTAGAGGGTGGGCCCCTTGTAGTACAGGCATCCCCTTCCGGGTAAGTGTTCTAAGAATCCATGGGCATTGGTGTACCAGCTAGCATTGTTGTACGAGGTTGCATTCAGCTTCAGTGAAATTTTTTTTTACACATTTGCCCATCACAATGGATGACTTATGAGTGCACTTGCCTACACTGTGCTGAGTGTTCAGTTTTTGACCCAAAACGGCATGACCCACATGTCCCACCCTCCCTATTCATGCCATCTTGCCCCAGGTGACTTTTTTTGTTTCCCTGATGAAAAAAGTCCTCAAAGGTAAACATTTTGCCCATGTGGAAGAGGCAAAACAAAAAAACAGCAAAAGCACTAAAAGGAATACAAATTGATGAGCTCAGAAACTGTTTTGATCAGTGGAAAAAGGCTTTCAATAGGTTTATTGCATCAAACGGAGAGTACTTTGAAGGTGACTGAAGTTTAAACATGTAAGAATAAATACACAATTTTTTATAAATAAATTCTGGGGTTTTGGGGTCTCCCCTCGTATATAGAGAATGTTACATAATGGGGTAACAAAATCCAATCCATAGCTTAGAGATGTCGCAGTGATACGAAAAAGAAACCTCAATGGAACAAGAAGGAAGGTAGAAGGTTGTTGCATCACCCAATAGAAAAATGATACAGGTTTGAGCTGAGGCAGTGGCAGAAAGGATGGAGGGCAAATATAGATTATATTTAGGAGATGGAATTGACTGGAACTGGTAACTGATATGATGAAAGCATGAAGAAAAAAAGGAAGAGTTGAGGCTGACACCATGACAGTTCTTGTTTGGGTGCCTACATACATGGTGGTTCCAATTACTGAGATAGGAAATAACAAGAGAAGAGAAGTTGGTGGATAGGCGGAAATGTAAGGAATTCAGTTTCAGATCTGTCCTGTTTAACATGACAATGTCAAATCCAGGGAGAGATACCAGTAGACTGTTGATTCTGTGTGGTCTGGCCATGATTTGCCTCTCTGGTATGCCTCATTTTCTTCCATTTTACCTGCATTCTAGTTACACTAACCTTCCACTATTCCTGGGACAATCCAAGTCTGTTGTGCCTTAGAGCCACTGGATTTCTTGTTTCCTCCCTGAGAAGTTGCACGACCAATTTCTTCATTTCATCCAAGTCTCTATTCAAATGGCTCTAAAAAACTGCTTTCCTTGCCACTTGTATGAAATAACCTCCTACTCACATGCTACTCTCTAATCCCATATTCTGTATTTTTTTGGTAACATTTATCACTGCTTGAAATTACATCATTCATTCGTTTGCTTTCTTGTATTTCCTGATACTCTAACAGCATTTAACAGTTTAGACATGAAAAAGGTGAGTTGGCCTGATCCAAAGTATAGAAGGTGGCAAAATATGTGTGTAAGAGAAATGAGAAAGATAGAAAAAGAAAGCCAAAATATCGTTCAAAAATATCCATACTAGCAAAAAGGGAAGTGAATTAGGACTCTGGCTTAATTTGGCTTAGAAGAAATCTGCTGATTCATGAAATGAAAAATTGCAAGAATAAATGTTCCTTTGGGTATATCTGGTCTTTGAATTGAAACATAACTCTGTCTCTCAGCCTTGTTTTTCTCTGTGTGGGCTCTGTTCTCCCTAACCTTCCAAAATGGTCAGCAGTAGGAACAACCTTACCCATTTAGCAGCCTTGAAAGAAAGTGGATGCCTCTCCCTCAACTATGCCAACCAAATCTGGATTGTCATGTCCACGCCTGAATCAGCCACTGTGGCTAAATAAATGGAATATTATGATTGGCTAGGCTTAGGTCATGTGCTCATATCTGGATCCAAGTGGTGAGATCAGCCGCATCTAATCCATAAGACTAAGATTAGGTTAGTGAGTCCATCAACGGATACTGAGCGAAGAACACAGAATTTGGAATACCGAGGAACCAATGGGTTAAAAGGAATTGGAAGAAAAGTTCAAGGTGCGTGAAGACCTCAAGACCATAGAACATTGTTGGAGAAAAGAATGAGGAAATGAACAAACTAGCAGGATATAGACTATTAACAGACAGTGCAACACCTAATAAAGGTGGAGGAGTAATCTGTGAGTCAATATGTAACAATATAAAAGAAGGGCAGGAGATGGTAAAACCAGATACTAGAAACCAAAAAGGAATACAATTAATGAAGTCAGGCTTAAAGTAAAACCCAAACTGCTATCAAAAAACAAAGAAAAAAAGAAATAACAAGTGTTGGCAAAGATGCAGAGAAACTAGAACCCCTGTGTACTGTTGGTGGGATTGGAAAATGATATAGCCACTACAGAAAACAGTATGGCGGTTCCTCAAAAAATGAAAAGTAAAACTACAATATGATCCAATAATCCCACTTCTGGGTTCATATCCAAAAGAATTGAAAACAAGGTCTCAAGGGGATATTTGCACTCCCATGTTCATAGCAACATTATTTACAATATCTAGAAGGTGGAAGCAATCCGAATGACTATTAGATGGCGTGGATGGGTAAACAAAATGTGGATGGGTAAACAAACAAATATATATATATATAAATATATATATATATATATATATACACAAACATTATATTATTCAGCTTTAAAATGTAAGGAAATCCTTTTCACATGCTATAATATGGATAAAACTTGAGGACTTTACACTAAGGAAAATAAGTCAGTCACAAAAGGACAAACATTACATGATTCTACTTACACAAATTCATAGAAATAAAAAATAAAATGATTGTTACTAGGTGCTAGGAGGGAGGAGGGCAATTTGGGAAATTGTTGTTTAATAGATATAAAATCAGTTTTGCAAGATGAAAAGTTCTGGAAATCTGATACACAACAATGTGAATATACTTAACAATACCAAACTATACACTTAAAAATGGTTAAGGTGGTAAATTAAATTTTATGTTATGTGTTTTTTACCACAATTAAAAATAAAAGTAGGCCAGGTATGGTGACTGATGCCTGTAATCACAGCACTTTGGGAGACTGAGGTGGGGGAATTGCTTGAGTCAAGGAGTTTGAGACCAGCTTGGGCAACATAGCAAGACCTTGTCTCTACAAAAAATTAACCAGTGATGGCACACACCTGCAGTCCCAGCTACTTGGGAGGCTAAAATGGAAATATCTCCCGAGCCCAGAAGGTAGTGGTGCTGTGAGCAATGATCATGCAACTGCACTCAAGACTGCGTGACAAAATGAGACCTTGACTCAAAACAAAACAGAGCAAAACAAACAAATAAATAAAAATAAACCATAAGCAACAGCAAGTTCAAAAAACAACTTGTCAGCTAACTGAACCATCAAACCAATTTTTCCCTCAATCTACTGGTCGTTTAATTAATTGGGCTGATTAATTCATAGAGCTGAAATATATATATATATTATATACAAACTTATTTTTTAGTACATATATACACACGCACTATGGTCTGAATATTTGTATCCCCCCCAAAATTCATTTGTTGGAATCCTAACCCCCAGGTTGATGGTACTAGGAGATGGACCCTTTGGGAGGTGCTTAGGTCATTAGGGCCAAGCCCTCATGAATGGGATTAGTGCCCTTAAAAAAGAGACTCCAGAGAGCTTCCTTGTCCCTTCTACCATGTGAGGACACAGCTGGAGGTCTCCATGTAAGTACCAGAAAATGGGCTCTCACCAGACACCAAATGTACTGGCACCCTGATTTTGGACTTCCCAGGTTCCAGAACTTTGAGACATAAATTTCTGTCTTTTGTAAGCCACCCAGTCCATGCCATGGTATTTTGTTGTAGCAGCCCAAACTAAAATAATATATAACAAAAACATAGTAGATAAGAAGAAAGATTTTTTTAAAGAATAAAAATAATGCAGCCGGGCTCGGTGGCTCAGCCTGTAATCCCGCGCCTTTGGGAGGCTGAGGTGAGTGGATTGCCTGAGCCCGCGGGTTCGAGACCCGCCTGGGCAAGCAATACCTCATCTCTACAATAAATAAAAAAAAAAAAAAAAAAATTAGCCGGGCGTGGTGGCGCGCGCCTGTAGTTCCAGCTACTTGGAAGGCTGAGGTGGAAGGATCGCCGGAGCCCAGCAGGTCGAGGCTGCGGTGGCCGGGAGCGGCCACTGCACTCCAGTCTGGGCGACAGAGTGAGACTCCAACTCAAAAAAAAAA
>CAUYQG010023603.1:0-11064 GCA_963574415.1 Tarsius wallacei | reverse complement strand
TTGTGACTGGAGCCCAGGTTCCGCCTTGGTTTGTCCCACTGAGTTGTGGCCCAGCTATGTGGGTCTGATGTTCACAGGATTGCTGGGGATGAGGGGTTTGGGGTCAGCCCTGTACTCACCACTGATCTCTTTGGAGTCCTTCCTTGTCCTTTTCTGGCCACACCCTTTGTTCTCCCACTGGATCAGGGTAGGGGGCGGGGCACCTGGAACTCAGCATTAGTCAGGTTCCTCCAAAGTTTGTGCTTCCAGGATATCCCCTCTGGGTCATGATCCATCAGTCACCGAGATTGGATCTGTTTCTCCATGGTGAGCAAGTCAGAGCACTTTTCTGCCCCATCTTGAAAATGGTCATGAGGTGCCTTTCTTGTCCTCTTCCATGGAACTTTGCCTCTGGACTCCCTCCGCAGTCCCTGCTGCCAGTGCCCTGCTAGGTGCTGAAGTGGTGAGGCAAAGCCTGGAGTCAGCAGTCTCTCCTGTTGCAGTGGTGAGTGAGAGCCTGGGGTGATAGTTTCTCCCCTCTGTTTTTTCACAGGAAAACTTTTGTCCGTTTAATAAAAAATAATGTCTCTTAGGTTCTGCGACCTGAGAAGAGCCAGGGACCAAGCAGAGGAGCTGCAGTATCAGCTGTTGCACCAGAGGCCTGCACCACTTGCTCACAAGTCCCCACTTAGGCAGTCTTTCCCAGTATTTTCTTTCCAGGAAGGGTTTGTTGACTTAAAAGAGAAAAAAGAAAAAAGAAAAAGAAAATGGCACTCGGCTTCTGTGCCCCAAGAATCACTAGGGTCCTACCTAGCCCAGCAGCTGTGGCACCAGCTGCTGCACCAAGAGAGCCCTGGGTGCTAGCTTTCTAGCCCTCACTCAGACAGCCATTCACGTTCACTCACCAGCAGGTACACAAAATTGTCCCTACACTCACACCCAGACTCTCATAGTCCGACTGGCTCGGCCACCATCTTCCCAACCTCTGATAGTTTTTCAACTCTTGCTCCCCTCCCTTCCTGCACCCTTTAGGAGTCCCCAGTATGTTATCCTCATTTTTATGTCCATGTGTAACCAGTATGTGAGAACATGCAATATTTGAATTTATGTTTCTGCACTAATTTGATAAGCAGCCATGTTCAAATTTGATAAGAAGCAATTCCAAATTTAAAATGAAAAGAAAGTACACTCTTGTACTAAATGCCAATGTAATTATATTTTATTTTGTTACATATCATATACAATCTAATGGTTTGGGCTTGTTATAAGAATGTGAAAATTAAATCAAGTATACCAGTTTGTAGTTTCTGGTTTATATATTGAATTTTAAATTTTTTATTTAATACTCTTAATGGTTAGTGTGTGCTCTTTTTTCCCCTAATTTGAAAAATATTTTATTGCAAAGTAACACATACTATAGTCAGAGTAAAAAGTAAGAATAATAAAAATGAAGACAAAATCACAAAATGTCCCATCACACATTAATACTTTTTTTAACATGTCAGTGCCTGCCCTTCAGACTTGATATACATATGTTATGACAGGATTCAGAATATGTATACTAGTTTACAAACTGTGCTTTTAAAAATTAACATATTGCCTTTCTATCATTATTCCATGAGGAATATAATTTTACAACAATTACATTCAACTATTAAATTATCTCATCATAAATGTGAACTTTGTACATTGAACTCATATCATTAAAGCATTATTTTGCTATTAAAACAATTAATATTCTATAATAAGATAGTTATAGGTAACTTATTCTTTTTTATTGATTTCTTTCATAAAGTTTCCAAGGGGTAGACTTTTCATATTAAAGGATAAGGACAGGACTGTTTTATATAAGTTTTAGGATCACCTCACACATATGGTGCTAATTTCTGTAAGCTTTTCAGGGGGCTGCAAAAATACTTGATACATAAAGAGAAAAATAAATTAGTTAAAAATTTTAAATAATGCAAAATCAAAATTAATAATTGACTTAGTAGTAACACCATCAACTTAAATGATTACATTTAATATTGCTAAAATTGTTCCTTATTAAAATACACTGTAACTTACATTTTCTTACTTCACAAGAAATTCTAAGTAGGCAAGTTTGTCAAAAATCAGAGTCAAGCACATAATTGTATTTCATACAAGTATAAGCAACATTTAAAATTATTTAAACACATAATAAAAATATAAAACTAATAATAAGTAGACATAGAAGCCTTTTAATACAGAATCTCCAGATGTAAGATTGATTTTGTGCTACAAATTTTCATAGGGGCCCAGAATATGCATATTTTTGAGACTGTGTTATACATTGCCATCAGTAGGTTGTACCAATTCGTAAGTGTTTTAAATACTTTATTGACATACACAAATCAATGAGGTGAATTTTACTGCTGTATTTAATTTGGACCTCTCTTCTTTCTCCTGATGGAAATTACGCTGTCGACCTGCATACTAAGGAGCAATACCTTTTTCATTATCCCTCAAAGAGAAATAATGTTAGTTATCCATTTAGAATATCAACACTTTCATCTCACTGACTTAAGTGGGATAAAGAAAATCATGTGCAAGTTCAGATAGCAAGGTAAATAAAGACTTATGGAGGGTGAGAGAGAGTTTTGCTTGTGCAGTTATGACTCTCCATATTAATTTTTAAAAAGAGAAGTAGTATCTGATTCAATGTAGTTACAGCATATGATGATTATAACACAATCCATAATAAATTGGTAAATATCTTTTACAATTAGATGTTCTCATTTGTCTTCTACCCATCTCATATTCGAAGAGCTCTAAAAAAGACATTATGCCAGTACCCTCTTTCAGGAATGGAAATGTCAAATGCCTTTTCAGAAACTAAGGCATGGGATAAGTGAGATAAGAGACTATCCAAGGAATGAAATAGGCACACATGCTGTGTGTGTGTGGTGGGGACTAGGTTGATGAAAGCATGTCAATTAGCTTTATGCCAACCACCAATGAGTTTGCTCAGCACTTAGGATGGATTTAACAAAGCCTCTGATAATAGCCTGGGCTAATCTTCAATGTACAATATTCCAGCAATGCTATTTCATGTAATTTGTCCTTAATGTTATACCTGAAATTCTATCCCTCATTTTCCCTACATATGAACACCTATTCGTCACCTCTTCTAGGAGTCAATTCCTAATAAAAATTATTAATATTTTTATCTCTGTACTATATCCAGTACATACTTCAGTCAAATAATCTAGACAAGGGTTTTTCAATCTTGCTCTATTGACATTTTGAGTAAGATAAATCTTGTCATGAGAGACTATTCACAGAAGAGTTTTGAGAGACACTTTATTGAAGAAGTTTAGCAGCACCACTGCCTTCTGATCACTAACATGCCAGTAGCATCCCACCAAGTTTTAGTGAACAAAAATGTCTCCAGACTTTGACAAGTGCTCTGGAAGGACAAAATCATGACTCACTGAAATAACTGATCTAGGCCTATTTTTCTATTGCTTAAAGGCTTATAATCTTCTCTTGCAGAATCCTTTCCTTGAGAGCAAAAATCACCATGTATGATTCATCTCTACAGCTTCAAAGGCTATCCAGACCCCTAGAGGACACCTGAGAGGAGTAGGTTTTCTTCTGATATCAGACAAAATCAGGTGTGCTCAGAGTAAATAGTCACAGACAGGAGAAGTAATGTTTTCCATACTACAAAAACATTAAATAAAATTGTCTTTATATCATATTGACTATTGAAAGTTCAAATCTAAAATCCTGCCTAGGAAATGCCCTGAACATAGGAAAATGCCTCATTCAAGGTTATGCCCTGTCCCTGGGAGCAGATTACATTATACAAGGGTGGAAAGACCTAGTCCCCGTGACTCTTGTCAGGTCATGTCTGTGAGGTCTTTCTTGCTTCTGAACTCTTTGTAGAATTTGCTGTCATCTCTGTCATAAGTGCATCAGAGTTCACCTTCTTCCTCTTCACAAACCTGTGTTCTTCCCTACCATAGATGTTATTCTCAAGTGCACTCCCTAATAAACACATCTCTCTATGAAACTCAATGTGCACAGAAGGAAGCCCCTATACCTTGAAAGCTTACAAAGGCAGATGACTTTTTGTCTCTCTGAGTGTGAAGAGGATCAGTTAAAAGAAACATTATGAACTACCCCATTGATTATCATCTCAATAGAAAGATATAAAATATCCTTCTTAGAAAAAATAAATTTCCTTAAGATATTGGGATTTTTAACTTAAGAGTGAAAATATTAGTCATTCACAGGAAAAGACATTTTTTCCTTATTTACACAGTAAATCAAAGTAGTTTCTTAATAGCTTTAGAGCACAATGTTGACTATATGAGCATAAAATACCTATTTTCCAAGTTGAATAAGTACATTTTAGTCAAATAAAAAACATGAAAGAAAAATGCCCCAGTCAGAATTCTTAAGTTTGTTCAAAATCTGACACATTAAAATACTTTGTGAAATAAAACTAATTTGGTTTTTACAAATGTCATTAATATTTATATTAACAAACTCTGTATCATCCACAAGTCAGTCTCAATTCTTTTAGTAGTGTAAAATCCTACTTCGTATTATCTTTATTTCTTTTTCTAGTTTTAGAGCCATTTTTCCTGGTAGTTTTGACATTTTGTGTTAACATCATTTACACTCAAATATCTCTTCCTGAAACGAAAAAAAACAATCAATATTTCACCAAAACTCGCCATACAGAAAACATTTTAAAATATCAGAGCAATTTAAAAGCAAGAAAAATTGAGCAACCCCTTTGGTTCTGGGGGAGCTTTTGTGTTCTCTCAATAATTCCTGCTTTAAAAAAATAAAGTAGCCAAGCTCGGTGGCTCAGCCTGTAATCCCGTGCCTTTGGGAGGCTGAGGTGAGTGGATTGCCTGAGCCCGCGGGTTCGAGACCCGCCTGGGCAGGCGAGATCTCATCTCTACAATAAATCAAAAAATTAGCCAGGCATGGTAGCGCGCGCCTGTAGTTCCAGCTACTTGGAAGGCTGAGGCAGAAGGATCGCCGAGCCCAGCAGGTCGAGGCTGCGGTGGCCGGAAGCGGCCACTACACTCCAGTCTGGGTGACAGTGAGACTCCAACTCAAAAAAAAAAAAAAAAGAAAAAGTAAAATAAAATAAAAACAAGATAAATCATATAGAGTTGGAAATAATATAATCAAATCGAAGTTCATTATTAATCTTGCCTCTGCCTCTCAAAGTGTTGGGATAACAGGTTTGAGCCGCCGTGCCCAGCCTTGTTCTATTATTATTCCCTGCTATCAAGAAAGTCAGAACAAAAGAGAATAGAAATTAGAAAACTTTGTGGCAACATCCACATGGGTGGTTAAAAACTGGATTTACAGAGAAAAATGTTTATCTTTTATTTGTGGTTTTCAATAATGTAAATCTAAGAAAGTCAGAGAAAAGTATCAACAAATATGTTGAATTATCTTGGTAATAAAAAATGAGTCTTTTAGTTCAGCTGCACACCCATAGTACTCCACAGGTACATCCATCAAGGGAAGGGTAAAGTGTAGCTTTTATTGGCAAAAGAGAAAAGTTCACATAAAGTACCGAGAATCAGAGCTCTTCAGTTATCTGAACTGTCAGGGCTGCAGTGGAAACTGCTCTTAGACAGAACAGAAATCCATGCGCAATGGAATCCAACTGTTAACAATAGAAGCCAAGAGGATTATTGGCCTCCATCAGTTGGGGTTAAGGCCCCCAATGAGTTTCCTTCCTTTTGATACACACAAAAACATTGTTTGTACTTTGAATGACCTAGAGCTGGAAGATTTACCAATTTCTCCTTTAGTTTGTTAAAAACTTGCTCTTCAGATTATAGTCAAATAAGGAGGTCAGGTTTGGGAACTTTAAGTTAAGCAAAAGGGTTGGACCAAAGGAGGAAATTTGGAATCCAGTAAGTTCCAGAAACTCATGAAGTTGGTGTTTGGATTTTGGCTGAAGAAATAGTCAGACTCATGGATCTGGTCGATGCCTAAATGTAATCCTTTTTCTGAAATTAAAAGAAGTTCTTCTGTAGCAACTTTATGACCTTTAGCAGGTGGCTGCTTTGACAGATGTGCACAGTCTCTTCTTCAGGAAGGAGAGCAGAGAATGAGGTTGTCCATGCCTCGTAGTTAGCTACAGCCCAGAAGAAGACCACATTCTTCAAGTCTGCCCTTTGTATTTGAGAAAAATCGGAAGGGCTTTCAGCAAAATCCTGTGACATTACTGTCCAGGTGAAATGTTGGCTTTTTCGGTTAAAAGCATGTAGACTGTGGCTGGCTTGATCCACTGCAATGCCAAAAAGCACACTGCACAGATAAGGACTGTGAAGAACCTGCTGTCACTGGGCATCATGTTTAATAAGGAGCAGGGATTTAAAATCATTGGCTGTCCTTGAACAGCACAATGGTTTATTGCTGAACAAACTCCCGCACATGATTGCTTTTGTAATAGGTAGAATCAGAATAGTATAAGGACTGTACCTAGAATGAGGCCCTGTTTTTTAAATTATTGTATAATAGGTTTAACAATTTTTAATATCATCTGGTTTAGTGGGTATTGTTTAAATATTAGTCAAGGATCTTAATGGGTCAATCTAGATTTTAATAGGACGTGCACAGTGGATTTTGCCAATATCAGTGAATTATTTTGCCCATAAGATACAAGTATTTTATTCAGTAGTGAAGGTGGCATTATTATTTTTTTTTTCTGAACAGAGAATGACTTAAAAAATAAGCAAATCTGGAGTCAGGAGACTCCAAGATTGAGTCAGGAGTTTGGTTTGCCAAATTCTAAAATATTTTCTCCTTTCAGGAAAAAAAGAAATTCTTCAATAGTATTTTTCCAGAAAATCACATCCAAGGAGGTAAATGGGGAGATAATTAATAAACGAAAGGGTGGGTGTCTTTAAGAGGTCAAGGTGGAAATTAATGGACTATGAAACAATAGCAGCTGAAGGCTTATTTGAGACTGTCTTCATTTGTATCTTGTTATAACTCTGAGGCAGGGACTGCTGGAAGCTGTTTGGCTTAATTAAGACTGACAGTTTTGTTCTGGTATCTACAAGCACAGTTAAGACCTTATCCCCAATTTGAGGGCTTGTTTCAGTCAGTTGGTTAAGAGAGGAACTGGGAGAAGCCCCTAGAAGTCTAAAGATCTCCTCCATTGAGAGTGGTCCCTGAGCGGCAAAGGAGGAAGACAAAGTTCAGGAGGGGATTCCCTCTCTTTTGTGGTGTCTCTTTTCCTGTGACCTCATTTTTTGCAGCAGTGGCACTGCCCGTCTCCATCTATGATTATTTCTGAGAGACACCATCTGATGTAACTGGATATTAACAATTTTAGTGGTTTTCTTTTTAGTAGTGTTTTCAAGGATGGAGGAAACATGACTTGGCAAATTAGCTAGATTAGAAGTGAGTGTAGTTTCTCATTTCGGGTAGTCCCCTTGACAAGCAGGGAAAGTTCTAGAAAGGCTATTCACAAACAGAATTTAAGGCTATTCAAATAGATTCAACATCCATAGATAACTCAGAATTTAAAAAACACAACCTTAGCTGGGCGTGGTAGTGCACACCTTCTACTTGGAAGGCCGAGGTGGAAGGATCGCCGGAGCCCAGCAGGTCAAGGCTGTGGTAGCTGGGAGCATGGCACTGCACTCCAGTCTGGGCGACAGAGTGAAACTCCAACCCTCCCCAAAAAAACACACACAACCTGAAGCCAATGATAATGGTTGTAAACTGGCTTATTAGGTTGAGTACAGGTCTGGATTTTATTCTAGTCTAAAGTTTTAGGAAATTGCTCAAGTTTAACTTTGTGGATTTTGTTTGCCAACCTTGTGTTTTGTCATAGTCTATGGAGGGTTTTTTGTCTGACTCTTTTTCAGGGTATGGTAATGAGCCTTGGCCATCCAGTGTTCACCTGACCTTCACTGACAAGCATGTGAACCTCCAGGTATAGGTTATTTCAAGTTGCTGATAAGCCTGAATTACATTGAATTCATCACCAAGTTAATGAGGGTCTCCAGTGACTTCTGGGGACTCTTTGGCAATGACTTGAAGTTCAGCTTTGCCCTAAAGAACAAAAGTCATTTGAACTTTAGAGGAATCATCAGTGAGTATGATCACATACATACAAACACACACACATATACACACACACACATGCATGCATACACACACACACAAACACATACACACACACACATACACACACAAGTCGAGGGACAGTGGGAACTGAGAAATCAGAAGGAAAGGTAATTCAACAAAAAAAGTAGAGAAAGGAAGGCAGAGGAAAGAGTATGGGTCCTAAGGTTTTGCTGCCCTTCAGTCACTGTGTTTTTGTCTCAGTTAATTTTGAGATAGTATCTTGTAGGGAAGCAATTTCAGAATCCCAAACGTGCTTAAAAGCCTGGAGGTACCAAATGAAGTATGCTTCCCATTTATATTATTTAATTTTAGGTACACAGTCTTCTAAGTTTGTTTTAAGAATGATGAATTTGAGGATTTCAAAAGACCCTCAAGATGGTCATTGAAGATGCAAATTAATTTGAATGTATTCTGTTCACTGATTTAAACACATGCATAAGAGAGGGCCATGATTTTCGGACATATAGTAGGTGGGGTCCTAGAAGGAAACCACTAGTGTGTGCTTTGGAATTTTGGAATCTCATTCTAATACACAGTAATATTTTGAAAGTTAAAAAAAAAAAATCCTGTAATCCATGCCAGGAAATGTTAGGCATTTTGACCAGTGTTTGGTTTTACAGTGTATCAAGCACAGGATTCTTGTTTTATTTGCTAAGAGTCTTTGCTCTGATTGACCAGTGATCAAGTTTTTCCTAGTTGTACAAAATTTTTTTGAAAAAGGCAGGTCAACTAGTGGTCATCTTGCCTGTCCATTTAATAGTTTATTCTCAACACCAGCAACTTTTTCCTTGGAAACTGGTGTCCATCATAGAAATGTGAAAGCACCATAATGGGTTTTAAAGGGGTGACCCATGCCCACCATTTTTAGAAAATAATTTTTACTCAAAAGATGTTCAAAAATGGAGAACAGAAGTCAAGTAACAAGCAAAAATATACGAGTATGTGAACAACTTAGAACAAAGCTAAGACCAAACGTGCACCTGGAAATACCAGACAGCCAAACTGTCTTTGTACCACACAGGTCTTGCTAGAAAAAACCAAAAGGCTTTTATATCCCCAGAAGGAACATAGATCCTTTATTTAGGTGGTCAGAAACCAACCAGATTTTAAATAAACAGTTAATAAACAGTGAACTAATACCCAAGGGAGGAAGTTTAATCTGAGAAAGATACCTGGTCAGGAAAAAAGGTGATCCTCAGAAGCAGAGTATGCAAAGTCTCAATAATTGCCACTCTTTTCCAAAATATTCTTACTTCAGGACCACTTCTGCTAACAGGTAATGTAGACCTTAAAAGAGACATCAGAGAAAAATATCTCTGGATATGTTGAATTTATTTGGGAATTTTAGAAAAGAGGATTGTAATTTGAGATGCTAGTCTACAGCAAACACTGATGTATCTGACAAGAAAAAGGTGAAGGATAGCTTTTATTGGAAAAGGGAGAAGTTCATATGAGGTGCTGAGAATCAGAGTTTGTTGGTAACAGAGACTCAAAGCCAGGGTTATCATCAGTTTATTGATGGGTATGTTATTACCATACAAGTGTTCTTTCTAGAGCATCTTATTTGCCATCTTATCTGTTGCAATCCTAAAAAATGTCTATACATACTTGCACAAGTCTGAAATAAAGTCATGCAAAGCAGTGGATGTGTGAAGAACATGATGGGACTTCCTGTGGGAATATTTTAAAAAACCCATGAGACAGTTTTCACATGCTTGAGTTTTCACATGGTTAGTCACATGCTCTGGACTGAATACCACTTGAGCAAGTCTTAAGCCCTAAAGCAAACTCTGCAAACTAGGCTACAGGGCTCAAACCCTAAGAGAGTCCCTTCTTAGGGAAAGTCCTTGAGACAGTCTGTTTGTCTTAATCTCAGATATATAAGCATGAGGTCTTCTTCTTCATCTTCTCTTGGTCCCAATTTGTCTGGCTGGTGACTCCATCCTGATATCTGCAACTGTCACAATGAGTTATCCAGAATGAATAATGACAGAGCTAAATATATCCAGGTTTCTTGGAAAGATGGGAGCTATTAGACTCCCTACCCCATCCAGAGAGTGCTGGGAGCCAGCCTCAGAGGCCTTCATGTTGACAGGGTCTGGAAGGCTGAAGACCCCAGGTTGCAGGGCAACGCTGGGTAGCTGTTGTTCTGGCTTCTTCTACCTCCACTTTCAATCTTGCCACTGGAAACCTGGAAGTTGGAAAGATGTAAAGAGTTCCATATGGGAAAAATAATTTTTACCAAATAGTAATGTTTAGTAAAAGTAAGATTTGTTTTGTTAGAAGTACACTCTTCATTAGAGCACCCTTGGCTTTACTTCCCTTTGTTAAGGAGGTTTGTAATTCTGGTTGGACATTGTAACTGAGATGACTTGAGCCCGGGAGACCCTTTGTTTTGCAAACATTAAAGCCCAGTCTCCCTAACAGGGGATAATTGAGGCAGATTGAAATACCAGGTGTGACACTGTGGAAAATTGTCAGGACAATTTGCAGTTAAAAAACCTTGAGAATGCTGTTTTACCCCAGCTAGTTGCAAATTGCTGTGTGAAGGTCACAGGTGTGACTTGTTAATCTATGTGATAATTATAGTGCTTAGAACTTGGTAGTGATACCCCAACTCGAAAAAATAAGAGAGGCAAATGTTGAGAGAGGGAAAAATTTCAAGAAGTCACCAAGTATAATTCCTTCAGTGGGACATGAGATCCCCACAACAAAATTTGATTTTGATCAGGGAATATTGTCCACTCAGAGAATGCAGACTTGTGGTCCCCTGGTTCCGTATTTAAGGAGAAAGTGGATGTGAGTATCTCCAGATAGAGGTTATGGTCTCCAGTTTTCCACAGTTCCTACTCCTTCTCACCAACAACATTGCTTATTTATGTTGCCAGGTAAGCTTCCAGAAGACACTGGTGTTCATGACCTCAATGAGGTGGTCAT